>JTDE01003841.1:0-47263 GCA_014338405.1 Paragonimus skrjabini miyazakii | reverse complement strand
CTGTAACCTGTTTTCCTAACCTATCCATAAGTTTTATAACTGTACTGGTGAGTTATAATTAAGGCACAATTATTCATATGTCCTCCGTTAGCTGTGCATATAAAACAATGCTGAACCTTCACTTCTCAAGGTGCATAAAGCACTCCATTGACTTGGTTTGAGAGAAAAGACATACGAGAAGGCAACCAATATCTTTATAATGGCAAGCTCACGTGGATTACGTTATTCATCCTGACTACTGTAAGATGCCTATCGAGTGGTACCAAATCAGATAAAACAGAGAAGGGTATGTAGGCTTCCGTACAGATTGACCAAGGTTACTCAGACAACTTTTCAAAGGCCACATGTCTGGTTCACGCAGGTATATGAACGAAATCTATTTTGCTACATAAATGTCAGGCAAACAAAATGCACAGAGAATGGTGAAGTGCCTCTGTCAATCAGTGGTTACTAAACACACCTTTCATGCTTGTGGGTGCTGCAGGTTTACAGACGTAAATTGTTGGTTTCACCTAAGATAAATATACAAAACATTTTGTGTCTATCGTCGTCTAGGTAAACAGGACTAAATGCCTCGATTGCCGATCGGTTATTCATCCTGTTATCTGTTCACGCTAGACACTGTATTTAATTTTTAACAGTTCACTTGACAAGGCATTTATCATTCTCACCGATAAAGTTTTTTCCTGGAAACATAGTATATTTGCTCTTCTTAGTATGACTGCCTTAGGTGAGTGGTTGCGTACGATATTAATGAGCTATACGATGCAATCACTCAAAAAAAGAATCTTAATTATGTCTGAAGAGAGTAGTGTTGGATGATCACGTTTTCTGTGGTAAGCAGTTCATGCCCAAATACCACCTGATAGCTCGTATAAATTTGTCGCAGGTTTCTGCAGCACATTTACCTCAAGGTGCTTCATCACTCTAATAGAACAATGCTAACAGTAAACGTTACAATAAATCATAGAAGTGAGCATCAGTCAGACGATAACAGCAACAAACACTTCTGTCATTAATTTGCCATATTCACTTTGGGTTGGTAAATATTCCTTCAGAGCACGTAGATAAATATGCTGAAAATGTGGATGGAAGATGTATGCCTTCTAAACAGGACTTGTTCCTGGAGGTAGGATGCCGCCAACTTTGTTCACTCGTTTATGGATTATAAACGGTTTTCCTGGTTTAGATTATCAAACTAATAACCTGGTCACAATGGTAGTTATGGTCACCTTCTAGCCATCACATCCTCGTTAGTGGATTGATTCCTATAACTCAATACTCGTAACAGCGGAGGTGGAAAACAAACTAACTGAGACTAAACGCGGTCCAACAAAAAAATTCAACCATATAAACAGCGACATCAGTGCAGCATGAAACAATGTGATCAACTGATTGCAACATTCATTACATTAACCGAATGTACTCATCGTCCATGAATAAAGACAACAATAATCTGAGTAGTTTGTCGTTAACAATGAAGGCGGCTTAGTCGCCAGGTACAAAAGTAAACGTATCTATTACGTCTTTATTAATCAGCACAGTTTGACCGATGAAGTAGCGCGCGACAGTTACGTTACCGAAACCATACCGTGGATATAAATCAACGAAGTTGCGTAAACACCTGAAGTAATACTACCCAACAAATTCGTACAAATAAGTCGCATCATTACGAGTGAAGATATTAAGAAGGGTTTTATTGCTGAGCATGGAAAATCAACGGTCAAATGGAGTGGATCCAAAATACGTAACCTATTCAGAATGAATTGAAATAAACTCTTAAGCTACATTTCAGCTTGCAAGGATATTTACCGTTAAGAATTAGGGCGACTAATTGACAAACTGTGTATAGTGACAAGAAAAATAAACCTGGTGCATAATAAGCCAGTAAAACTAACAAACAAGTAGACGAACTACGCGATATTTTGCTTAAGTTGTGAAATACTTTCAACCGAATAATTTAAAGATACCGAAACTAGCTCATTTAACAAACATGTACATCGTACAAAGATTTATTGATTTTGAAGAATAAATATTAGTTGACAGCAAAAGTAAAGACAAATGGAGACACTGATCAAACAATCTCACTAACGAAACGTACAGTAGCCGAAACTTAATCAGCAAGGCCAGGTATTGTGTATATCATGATGTGCCTTTTTTCAATGTAAACCAAAACCCGATACACTTGTTGCCAATTCAGTGAACTATAGGAAGCTGAGCACACTTTTGTTTCAAATGGAAGCCACGTACAGTGTGCAACATATCATACATTTTACTGTGTAAACCGCACAACTTGCAACGCCATTTTGTGACTGAATAGATACCCGTAAGTGACAAGCATCGGATTGAGCATCTAAGGGAGGCACGTGTCACATGTCTGTACATAACAAACTACACTGAGAATCCAGTCCCTGGATTTTGATTCACTGTCGTCTGTTTCATCCTCAACCTCGATGTACTAACGTGAGAAATATCATCTTTGGAAATTTATAAATCACACAATATGTGCATCCGATTTTCGACTCTTCTTCCAAATGAAGTCTTCAACTATCCAACCTAACCACAATACTGGAGCGTTATAGCCTGCCTGAGTGCTGCGGGTTCACGACTTAAAAGAAACGCGGTTAGTCTCCTTCAGCTTAAGGTCAGTAAATTAATGGAGAAAAGACGACAATTTAGTAAGGCTGGAACAGAAACAGCTATCTTGAAGGTACCAATATTTCATAATAAAGTTTCTTTTATTAAATCATCCCCCCAAACACTAGTAAATCTTTGTAACACTTCGACGGTTAAGAAAGAATTAAAGCAGACATGCAATCGAACAATGTCGATAATGCCAACAAGACCATTGGAATACGTGACAACCCAATCGCGTCTCTAAAAAGGTACCCCCCCCCCCTAGAAGGCTTATAGCTTGAAAGGCTTGGACCAAAAACAAAAAGGAAATAGAGTTAGTGAAACTGGGGTTACCGTGGGGTGAGTGAGACGGGGGCAGGCGTATTCAAGAACAGCTATGTATACCACGTTGAAGAAGGTTAGTAACGATGAAGAGGGGTCAGTCTGCTTGCAATTTCCGGAGTCGCTAATGCGTTCCTACGGTGGTGCTGTCGGAGCGGGCTATCCAACCCACCAATACTCAAGAAGAAGAAGATGGGAAGTAGGCTTTCCCAAGTATTGCAACGACAGACGGGAGTACGCTCCCCCTACACCAAGACCTGCGTGGGACCTACAACGTAGAAAGAAAATAAGTGCATGGCGAGCAAAAAATATATATAGTCTCACCAGGTAACTTTCCAGTGACTGTTGAATTGCACGTATTGCTGTATAAAATGCCCTTTTTTGTCGTTATTTTGTGTCTCGTGTTTACTTTTTTTCTAAAATGCGAAGGTTACTGGGAAAAAATTGCATGTGATAAAAAGCATCTACAAAACATGCTGGAAAGTGAACGCGAAAGTGATCGCATGTGGTTCGGAGCATATGGTGTGAAGGTGTCCGGCGAAGGAGACGGCGTATGGACAGGGGCAGCCACAGATGGCCGCGGAGGGGTTCGGGCTATGTCGTCGTCTACACAGGTGACTTTGAAGCAATCGATGGAAAAAGTGTCATGGAGATCTTGACGGTCGATCGTGAAGTGCTTTCGCGTTCGTCAAAGCACCCTGAAGGGACCCGAGTAAGGTGGTTTCATTGCCTTGCGCACATCGTCGCAACGGACGAGTACATGGGAACAGGTGGCCAAAACCTTGGGTATTTGCACTGGCCTACCCTATTCACAAGGAGGAGTGGGTTAGATTTGCCGTATATATCAAGATAATGTAGAATCAAAGGCCGAACGAAGAGAAGACGTTAATTTGGGGGGGGGGGGCGAAATAAATTCAACAAGTAAGGACAATGTACAGCTATAGACCAGTTCTGTCGGAGTGCATTGCAGATCAGCCTTCAGTGTGCTTCAGGTCTTTAAAAGAACGAAGGGAAAAACTTCACTCTATGCCGGATTAGTGGCGGCACAAAGCGAGGCCAATAGAATCTAAGTGGATGTGCGAAAACCTGGAATCTAGGAGACCGAATGAAGAAATCGGGCCTCTTGTGTGTTTATGCACCTCGGAACGTTGGCACTGTCGGCAAGCGCATGCCCAACTACGAAAGTCGGAGTTAAGCCTATGCCAAACAGATCAATCCGTCGCTAACTTAGTGGTGGCGCGAATACCAGAGTGCGATAGGCTGTGAAACTGATTGAAGACAGCACGCCGCTAAGCTAGTGGCACCACTAGCCTTGGAATACTTGTAGTCATATCGCAATAGATGATGCAGTCTGCAATAGGCAGCGGGATGTTGCACAGCTTCAAAGAGTAGCGTTTTAAGAACGTTTGGAAATCAGGTTTTCGTGCCTGGACCGCAGCTAGATCACTAGGGTCAACGGAAGTGGGCGTAACAAAGGTGGCTTGGACATGTGAAAGAACGTCAGCGACAGAGTTGAGGGCAACTAAAACTTAACAAATTCCGGTAAAGCAGGTTTGGGGTAGAATTACATGCTATTTACCTGGCTATCCTCTATTTCCACCATGCATTGGAAGGTCTTCCTTTCATCGTGTTTACGGACTACAAGCCTTTAATACTGGTACTTGATTCTTCATCAGACAGGTACTACACCGGGAAGATCAGACGCCCGGACTATGTTTCACAAATAAACTGCGAAAGAAATTAACTGTAGATGAGAGCCAGTTGGGGATTACATATTAGCGACTTTGTTACACGAGTTGTATTCACGGTGAAATCGAACAGTGTGGAATTCACCCACTGTCGCTGCATCATGCTAGCAATCATAACATTTAGGGTGCCCTTTAGTCAAACTGTGCTGTTTTGCTGTGATTCTTTTTTTCAGTATCAGCAATGATCTGCTGTTGCATCAATAAGTACCATTGTGGTGGATTATCTAACCGGAGTAGCGAGTTGGCGGGATACCTCAACGTGCGAGAGGTACATCCATAGACCCACAGCGAGCGGATTGGGACAGCATGGGTGACCGGATGAGCCATGGATCAACTGGATCGGACCAAAGGATGACGAATGACAGGCGGAAAACCCCCCGATAGGAGGTGTCGGTCATAAGCACAAACCGGGCAGAAGTGCACACGACGTATGAGTGAAAACGGGGGGTGTTGTGGACCGGAATTTTGATTCATAAACACGAGCGAACGCGTGGCATAACAATTAGAAACTTGTACAATGAGGATTGTGCTATATTGGACGTCTTTTCGCCACACCATAGCAACATAAGTGGATAAAATGCCCTCAACAAAATTATTCATTTCAGCTGCCCAAAATGTTCCTGGACTTTCGGTAGCGAAATACAGACTTCATAAATTGGACTACCTAAAAGGTTGTGAGTAGTATAAAGTTTTCACACAAACCACACGCAAACTGCAGCTAAGCGCATGTTCACACATTTCGTCCGATTCATTTTGAAAGGAAGCACAGCAATATGTGGTATGTGTATGTTCTGCGCCAGGTAGTTAAAACAATCGATGCAGCTGGTGATTAACACGGTAACTAAGGCGTATTATCACAGTCAACTACTCCGGTGATAGGACAACTGTTGCACCCAAAATAATTCGTTATAACGATCACCTAGTAGAAAAATTACTATACGATGTGCTGAATACCCAAGTAATTTGAGAAGTTCTCCCAAGAAGTACCATCCTGTCTTGATATAGGCGGTAGTGTTTGTTCCTAAAGTTTAACAACATTAGATTTATAAATCACGTTTATTATTAGGTAGCTCATTTCAGCATACCTACGGTTGTGTGAACACAACAATACAATAAATTATATTGGTTCGTAATTATGTGGTCAAAACTTCAATTGTTGCGCCGAATCATTAACAGTTTTGCTGCTTCACGCACGCTGCTCAGCAGATGAAGTGGAATATGAATGTAATGAATAAATTGTTAACTTCGCCACATCGTTTGCGGTCCATGATGCAAGTAGGCCAGAACAGATCAGGTACCATACGGATGATATTTCCACAGTAACCTCAAGGAATATTTGTAATCATCAGGTTTTTCTGTATCGCTTGCAATTTTGAAACTTCTTCAAAAGTTAGGCATCGGTTCTTTTTTCACACATTCGCAAGTCTGACCCCAAGTTAGTCTTTTTGCTCCATCGTGGATACGGACATGTTGAATCCTCGATCTCAGTCTGAATTATAATTGAACACCAAGTAGAACGTGCCATATAAGTCAAACGACAATTAAAAGTAGCAATGATTCTTTAGGCGGTATTAAAATTACTGACAAGTAGTAGAAGATTCTGATTTTCGTATACACTGAACATCTTCCAAAGTTGGTCGCAACTGTCACATTCCTATGGACGTTCCAGTCGGCCGCTTTCGAATAGCAGAAGCACCAGACTCGAGTTTTGCTCTCATTAGAGCTCGTCAGTAGTGCATATCCTCGCCACTGTCGGGACCAGAACTCCGGCCACGCTTTCATGAGGCAACCGTGTTTACCACTGCGCCATTGACCTCACATTAGGCACGACCGAATTACCATATGTGAACGCTCGACCACTTTCGCTTGGGAGTAGTGATCAGGTGCTCGATCGTCTGGATAGGAGATACATTAACTGTTCTGTTAACTCCAATCGATGACCCTTCGATAAGGAGAAACGATTCTTCGGGCACTTGACAATGATGGTAAATGTGGGCAGTAACGTCTTCTGTACGAAATCTCCGCATGTGATGCAGCCCAAGACCGCTCATTATAAAGCAGAACCGTCTTCCAACCACTCAGTTAAGCGGCTACTGACCGCTTGTTCTAGTTGATTGTCTTTTCAGCTTCAGCCTACCGTACCGCCTATTAAAAGTAGTTCAGTGTCATTCCTGACTAAATCTTTCGGTTTAACATAAGATAATTGGGTAGTTAATACAATTTTGAATGTCATAATCGAGGTAACAATTGCATGCAACAACAACACTTTATAAAATGTAATCAGTAAGCACAAGTGTAAATATATGTCATAAAAGCCGTACTTGTGGTCACAAACCTGGATTAAATACGGGAGGAAACTGGTAAAGAATTCACCAGACCGGATGGAATATCGGTAACACAAGGTCGAAAGGTAATCGTCGCTTTCGTTGATTGAAGTTGATGCGCAGAAAATAGTACCAAGTTCATTCGCTGCACACCCAGTAGATCTCACTTATTCAGTTCACAATTACTGCGCTCTCCACGTCATCCACGGAGTACCAAGAAATCGCTCGACGTGTTGAAATCTCGCACGTTAACTAATGACACAATTGCTAACATCGTGATAGCCCAGTGACAGTGACACCCAACGATTTATCAAACGGTTAGGCGTTTCAGTCCATGATGTTTGGACAATTTCTGTATAAACTGGTGGAGTCTTACAGCATAATCATGTTGAAGTAAACGCAGAATATTTATCAATTTCCCTCATAGCGTAGTAATGAAATGGATTAAATTCTTGGTGTGAGCAATACCCCCCCAGTGATGACTCCTTGTAAATGCAGATAATAGCAGATTATGCAGCAATAAATTTCACTCAGCCGATTAACCAGGACGTCAAAGAAGTGGTTTAACCAGATAGACTAAGAAAGATCGGATCATTGTGTAACGAGATTTCGACTGCAAATCATACGGAGGGGTAGTGAAACTGGTAAACTATATCAAGGATTCCGTTTTCAGATCTGAACGGCTGGAACTAATCATCGAAATGTCGAGGTCAAGAAATCGTCCAAAAAAGCCAGTTAACCGCAAGGCAGATGTAAACGAAACTTCAGTTGAACGTATTTTAGTGATTTTTCGAGAAGCGAGCTAAAAATTTCAACAAGTTGAAATGTTACTTCAAAATGTGTTTAGTAGTTAGTCCTTAAGTTATAATACTAAGTTATACTAAGTTATAATACAGTTATAATACTATTTTGTATTTGAATAGTCACTGCTAGGCTATTGGTTGAGCCCGCACATCCTGACACCATACAAGTCTGCATGTAATTCCGTCATGACACAGAAATAAATGCTGGACGATGCAACGCTGTTTGTTATCTATCATCTAGCCCAAGTCACCAGTAGATATGGCATTTCATTTCAAACTGTGTTCCACAATCACGCGGTCTTCTGTTGATCACAACTAGTTATAAACTAGGACTATCCGATAGTTTGCTTCACAATATACAAACTAACATAAGTTGTGATGCCAAGAACAGTTTCGATAAGGGTGCAGTTGTAATCATGAACCCAGAGTTGTTCTGATGATTTTCACAACGTGTAGTTCTCCTATTAAGTGTGTTACGCTCGAATCAATCATATTCTTTGAGTTCAAAATGCTTTGCGTCAAGATAAAACACCTCCAGTGAACAAGCACTTTTGAAATTTCTTCCAGACCTCTAATTAGGGGAGGACTGTAACTGGGCATCTTTCCGTTAAACAGATTCTATATAGTTCTGCAACTGTCAGCTTTCTAATCATATTAGAGCTTCGGTCACTTCGCTTTGAAATAGGGTACAAATGTTCAACTCCGTTCTAAATCCTTTGCATACCTCTGACCAGACCGTCTACCATGGGATTACATGCATATTCACATATCGCTCGTAATATACTTCATTAGCTTTTCTTCTTATTTCGACTACATCATTCCGACTTTTAAAAAATCTCAACAGAGTGCATGCAAGGACAGTAGAGTTGGCTGTTCGTAACATTTATCTGTTTTCGACTAGATGTAACTTTTCTAAGCTATTATGTCCGACTCCTCGCAACTTCCTCGCAACAAACGTTTTGAATGCAATTTCATATTTTCAAATATGCCTGATGACAAATCTATATATGCGCGTAACCATATCAACCGTTCTACTGTTGTAACTAGCCTGTACTGGTTTTTACTCATTCATAAAGTTTGCACAGCAGCTGACAACAAAATTGATTGAATAACGTTTTCATTTATATGCTAAAAATTGTCCACGTAAATATTAAATTGTTCTGTCGCATCCATCTCAGACCTCTTTCAGCCGGGTCAGCAAAGTGTCATGACTTGATGCCGAAGTTCTTGTGGCAATTCAGACCTGTACACTACCATCGCAAAATTGTTTACATCTGCTGTTTGGTTTATAGATGGACATGTGAGGGAAAGGTTCGTTTGGGGTGGTGTGATGGCAAAGATATAGCAACAGTGCACGTAAACTGGGCACTTTAAGCCCAGGTAATTGAGACTGTTATACTTGTTAATTGTGCAAGAAAGATGCGGAGTAATCACAGTGCAAAAGCACATGATTCGTGAGAACAACGTTGCCCGATAAATGTTCGATAACCCACGATGTTTTTATGTACACTAGCCGGTAGGCAGCAATATAATCTGTCGTACTCAATTTGGTGGCCTACTCGATCGGTCTGTCACCACTAAATGGATGACAGTTTCGTTACAAACCTTTTCAAAAACGCATATGATCATTTCCGACTTGACAGAAGAACAGAAAGCATAGGCTGAAAGGCTGTGATTGGTAAGTGGCTGCCATAAACAAGCTTTAGTATTGCAGTACAAAAATGCGGCGTATTTTTCACCAGCTAGTCCTGTATATACAGTACCAGGAAACAGTTCGATGAGAGCTCAAAGATCACCTCAGAATGCTAGTGTGTAACGGCTGAAAGGGAAACGGAAGACAAAATCAATTGTGGGGCAACAGATTGCCGAGTTGCTTCAGAAGGACCGTGGGTGGATGCCTTCCCATTCAAGTTGAAGTTGTCATTTTTAAGACAAATGTTCCTGGTTGATAACATTACATTGGCGCTTAGCAGAATTAGGAAATATGTTGCGGACGCAGTCGTAGACCGTCTCGTAAATATCACCAAGCATTTTGCTTCAATGAGGCATGATGCAATTTGAACATTGTTTGGTAAGCTACATACTCGATTTAAGATTGCCAAATTAAGCAGAAGATTGCACGTGGATAAGAGTGTGAAAATGCAGTCGCGTGAATCGATTTACGACGTGACGCAGAGTTGTGTCTTGACCCCAACTCTAGTTCGTTTCTAACTTACAGGAATGCCAACAGTTGCTATTCAGGATAGTGGTAGTGGGATCTGAAAAGTATGTCCTCTGATTGACCTTTTGTTGTGTATTTCACTTTTCCATACTCAAGACATTTAAGTCATACAATAATCCATTCCTCATTGTTCATTGACAACTGAGCTCTTTGAGTACAGTGAAAATTACAATCAACGGCTAGGACCTCCTCGAGCATGGCAGCTAAAGTTAGGCTGCATTTTACCGGAGCTAATACCGTCCTATCTCAGGTTGACATTAGCGGACACTGCTCATCTACTTGGAAGTTTATTCCCCGGTAGCGATACCTCGAAGGATCTGCCCGTGGGCTGTAAGTAGCAAGTTCTTGTGGATGAGGCTACAGCTGGTTTTGAATATGTTAACAGGCAAATTCTGGAGAGGAGAATAGGCAATTTGTTTATGATGCCAAGTTGGTTCCCACGCCGTTAGACCGTGAAAACAGCTTGATGTACTAAATTTGGAGTATGTGAAATACTTCGGCTAAAGCGCACCCCGAATACCTGGTGAAAAGACATGGTTTAAAAACAGTGAACAATTTACCAATGAGATATTGGGAGGATTATTCCTGCGTTGCTGCTTAATCAGCTTTGTCGGTCAGGATAGATCCATCAGACTACCGAGGAAATGATCTCAGAACGGCTGTTTCAGATATCTCCCCAAGTAGACAATCGGTGCATAAAGGACTCTAGTAAATTTACTGTTTTACGTTTTAGCTTAACTCCTGTTTAGTGAAAGGATCGACTTTTAAACGAACAGACGGGAACAATGCGTTTCAGAGAAGTGCCTGAATTTCCGGTGAATAACTTCAAATGTTCCGTTGTCAATAGGGTCAGTGAATGTTCCATAACTCGTAACTGCTTGACCGTATGACAATCGGACGAATACAGCTCTAAACGTCATTGTGCTTTTGTGAGTGACAAGACCTAAGGAAACTCACAGTGAAGTGAGGAGAATCAAAAGGCGGGTGCGTTGAAATTGGTCAAATTGATATGATGTTATAGTTCCGCTTCACGAAAAGTAAACACTTGACGAACCAATCCCTCTTCTTTTAAAATTGCAGAAAGAGATGGTTTATGACTGTCACTCCTCTCCAACTTCTCTGGTGTAAAATTTTTTCGAAGTGTTCGTTTGGGTTACTAATCCAAAGTTTGAGCGCTTTCAAATATCTGAACTGCATTACCGCAGACTTTTATACGGTTCTTTCACGAAAACGATGTCGGAAATCGAATTTTGGTCGTGGCCAGAACTTATGAATGACAAACCAAAACAACATGAAAACTTAGATTTGTTCCAGCTTTTAAAAGCAGCTAGCTGAAAAGTCTGACAATGCAAGAACCTCAAACAGTGTTTAGTAATATTCAGCTTATATATATTCATCAGTTTTTATTCCCTTCAGGTTTCACCCTTCGTCTTCCCGTTCTCCCTCTACTGCAATCTTTACATCCGTTTGGCTCATTTTTGATACCGTGTCATTGAAAAATCTCTTGTCTATGCTACTGAGAGACTGCAATGGTAGTCTCGTTTTGGATCGTCTTCCTAGTACTTATCATTTTTACACTTGGACATGAAAAGCGTTCACTCTTTCCGATTCTTTTAAGTGTTCCTCCGAGTTTATACTGGATATGGAGTAGAAGAATGGAACCACAAGCGAGTCAATGTGAACTACTTGTGATGATGTGTGAGCCGCAGTGTATTTTAGTATCAGTTACTCTGAAAAGTTAATCCCTAAATAAATGTTTGTCAACCACTATCTGTTATGTTAGGATTTAGTATACCTAATAGGACAGAAATGTAACCTGTAAACAATCCCTGTATTCATCCAGTCCACTTTTTTCACTCCTGTTTGTTTTAAAAAATAACAAAACTGTTAACACAACAACTTGATGACAAACACATCGTTTGACTTACAATACAAACTTCACAAGGCCATTTCAGGAATACATACACTTAAATGATACACCAGCCAGTCCTTAGGCTGTTTGGAAAATATCTTGTTATAAATTTATGCTTTGAAATGAAATAGAACCAGTGTTATTTGCTTTCCTTGAAACACTGTATCAACTTAAGAACGGGATGGTCAACGACCACACCAGTTAGGTTTATTCTGTATTCTTACGTGACCGTATGTTTACGAAACAGAGTTGATCAACCGGCCTAAACATTTGCCTTTTGTTACATGTGCACTTTGTGTTTTGTTCTCATTTGATACAATGGCTGTGGGATATCGGTCAAGTAGAATGCGACTGAAAATGAAATTGTTTTTCACACATTCCTAAAAACTATAGCTTGATATTGGCCAATTGCTTGCAATTGGAAGTTTAAAACTGTTGAACTCACTTGACTGACGGATGTACTTGAACAGTGGGATACCAATCATGGGAAAGTTTATTATTGGTTTCCTGTTGTATTTCTCCTCAATTTTAGTGGAATATTGCCGATCTGTTAGAGAGCTGTCTTTTTGTAGGAATAACTACTCGATTCTGGAAATGAATTATGAGCATACATAGTTAGCACAAATATAAGTTTCTGACACAACCGGAATGAACTGTAAGTGTGAGAATTACATGAGAAAACCTTGTACCAAAACTGACCAGACTCCACCAAGTGGCTTGGTGACGTGAAAAGACATCACAGCAAAACAAAATCTGGGCGTTGACAATCTTTGAAAGAACAATAGAAACGAGATATAAAGAAGCAGTAGGTGATCTACTAGGTGATCTAAAAAGGCACATCGTGAACTCGGTAACTTCATATTTGGAATCAGTCACCCAGTCGACTTGCTTATCAACCATATCTTTCTACCTTAACTCGAAGTGCTCGAAATAAAGACCCATTACACCGAGTGACGTCGCCTTAGCTGAGAATATCACCAAATGTGTCTGTAATACAATTTTGCTGTTTACCAGAGGTGCTGTTTAACTTCAAAATGAGCTCCTTGAGAAATTCCGATATTTTATTTTATCTTTCGGATTAGTTGATGGATTGCGGAAGCAACAGTGTGACGGGCTTGTGACTATATGCAAATGTGAAATTTCCGAACACCTGGTTTGACATCATAACTTAGCTGTCACAGTGTTTGTCGCTTCTAGGGATACTGTTTCTTTCAAAGTTTTTAATCCAGCCGATGACCAAATTTTTCACAGTTAGGTCTCCTAGAAAATAAAAACCTGTCAAGCTACTTATTAGTGATGCAGTATCATAAAGGTTGTAGAAATCTGGAAATTAGTTCTATCTTAACGAAGTTTTGAACAAATAATCGAGTCAAGTCAACAGAATGTTTTAAGTATCACGGTAGGGTTATACTCAGTATTAAAACGTACACACTTTCATAGGATCTATGTAAACCTCACTGGTTTTAGCTTCACAGTAAAGTCTTTTGCAATACAATTGTAGGTGATAAAAAATCGTGCTTACCGGGAGATAGCAAAACCATAAGCACAAGTGTATACGTTTTGAGTAATATCTAAATATAATTGGGAATATAATTGTATAATAGTAGGATGGCATAAACACTGTGGTATGAGTTAGCCAACCACTTGAATGTAAATAATTTGGATGTTATAAAACAATAAAAAGCAATAAATTCTTCGGTGTTAAACAGGAAAACATCGTCATTGCTGAGTCAAGAGAATCGTTAAAATATTCGGAAGCAAGGTCACCTGTCATTTCCACGCCTACTGGGATAGGTTAGTTAAAACCTTTTGGTCGATTGAGTAAACCCTGAAATCCCTTACTCCATATATTAATGATATTTTCTGGTTGTCTGTATGACCTAGTGAATCCTCTGCCTGAAAATGCTGAGCACTCTGGAATGACTGACTGAAAATACCCTCGTAAAAATAATGGATTACCTGTTATTATAATCTGTTAGCAAATCCTTTCATCAGTTCAATTATTCTTTTGTTCAATTTTGTTAAGACGATCGATGTTTTTATTGTAATCACCGTAAAATTAGCAGTTGATTGAACATGGTTATGGGTATATTGCAGATCGAATTGTACCTTGACATTATGTAAGGAGTAATCGCATCTTTGTCGTCAAAGCTGTCCACGCATTTCTGCTACTCGAAGTAGACGATCTCGAAAGTTGATACTATAATCTACCCATATAAATCATAACGCACACCATCGAGTACCGTGGAAATCGAAGCGTTTTTGAAATTGTGTTGATCTCACAACGGGCGAAATCAAATGATCTTGCAAACATTTTCAATCATATTTCGTTGATTAGTGATCTAACGTATGGTTTGCTAACTACTGGTTCATATCACAAACTTAGGACCTGCATTTAAAATTCTAGTCTGAACAGAAAGATACATTGCCACTGAACATCTATTAGTGAGCAGATTATGGGTCAAATCAACTGAAGTTGAGCCACGTCACGAAGTTGTTTTGTGTACAGCAGAAATTGAACATCACGTCCTTGCACAAACATATTTTCAACGAATGAATGAAACTTACACAGTCATTTTACCACAACCGATTTGGAGTAAACAAGAAATTGCGTTCAATAAGGATCAAGTGAAACGCCACAGAAAATAGGGTTGACACATACAGATTTGTCATTGAACCAGACAAAACCATAGAAATGTATATATTCAGAGCAATTAGCATTGATGGGGGGATTTGATAACAAACAACATGTACGTTTTGTCATTTTGGCAGTGAAGTAGAAATGTGAAATGTTCACACCACTTGGACAATTGTTTTGTGAATTTGGAAAACGGTCACCATTTTTCACTCAAAGGAACGTGCTAGTTGGGAACGATATAACCAGCTGGTGAGTAGAAGTGCACTCAGAAAACACGGAATCGGGTGAATGGGGATTAAAAATGGATTAAAACGTTAAACAAGTACTGAAAATTTTAACTCCCATAAATGATGAGCTTTAATTCTATGTTAATACGAGTTTTACGTAAAAACCACATATTTCACCGAGGCAGATCGAAGAATGTTTTTAACGTAGGCCATGCTTTGGAAAATACAAGGTTAACTCTCATTGAATTTGGAAGTATTGGGCAAGTAACAGTGTGTGTCAGATCACTTGGGCTGGTCGTTTTACCGACATAAATGAAATCTGTGTTTAATTACCGTGAATATGTCCCGTTTAGTCATGAGAAGAAGCACGGTGCAAACAAGCATGTTTTCAGTGTTTCATTATCAGGCTAAATACAACGCATTTATATGGGTTCGACAAGAGTGGCACATCAATAGGGTGAGGGATGGTAATCATCAGTGTAGCTTGTTACACGAGAACAAACGAAACGGTAAGTACAAAAAAAGGCAGCACGTACAGGCAATATATCTTTTAGCTGGGGACGTTTAACTGATGTAGAGTTAAAACGTAATTGAGCTACGAAATAAGTTTTGTTGAGTGCTTCGTTAAGTCTCCTGGATATATTCTCAGCGTTGCTGTCGCCTCTGAAAGGCAACGTAATATAGACAGGCTTTTTGTCTACAGTTTGTGGTACATCTATCTTTGCGCTAATTATCATGTGTTTAGCTATAAACTGTTCTGGTTAACCATTTTCAAGAAGTGTGTTAAATATAAACTGTTTTTCTTCTTCTACGGTGTCATCTGGGACAACTTTCACAGCTCTATCTAGTAAGCATCGGACTAAATTCTTCTTTTGTCTCAAAGGTACAAACTATTGAAGTTAGTATACTGTCCTGACCAAATTGTTTTACGATATACTTTACGTTGTATTGTGCCATCCTCACGGCATGACATAAACACATCTAAAAACGCTATACCTACTGGTGATTCGGGTTCCAGGGTGAAGCGGATATTTTTGTGGATACATTTGAAGTGCACCAGTGTTTCATTGAGACATTGAGTTTCGTCTGTTATGTAGATAATGTCGTCTACATCACGTTTATAAGGAGCTAATCATTTGACATGATCTGCTGGTGAACTACTTTCAATTTTTGCCATAAAAATATCGGTTAATAAAGGATCTAACGGTGACCCCATTGCGAATCCATTCTTTTTGCAATATAACTTCAAGTGGTTGAGAGTTCACATATGATAATTCGGTCGTGCCTAACGTGAGGTCCATGGCGCAGTGGTAAACACGGTTGCCTGCTCATGAACAGCGTGTCCGTGGTTCAAGTCCCGGCAGTGACGATGATATGCACTACTGACGAGCTCTAATGAGTGCGAAACTCGAGTCTAGTGCTTCTTTTCGAAAAGGGCCGACTGGAAAGTCTATGGGGATGCGGCAGCTGCGATCAATTGTGGGTGATGTTCAACTTGAAATTAACCAAATCCCCGACTACTCATTAGCAATATAAATTATCGGATAAACCGAACTGAACGTTGCATTTGCAGCGATACGTAAGCTACTTTAGCTCGTCTACTGGTATCCCCACGTTTATGTCATTGCTCTCTATATACCGACCCAGAACATCAATTATCTCACTTAGTGGAATACTTATGAATAGAGATGTAACACCCAGTAAGAATAAATGCATTCCCTTTGTGTTCAGTTTCTTTACCGTTTCGACAAGTTCAAAAGAGTCTCTAAGACTCTGGAATTGCTAGTTTTCTCCTAACTGGTTCTAACAACTCGGCTAGCCATTTTGCCGTTGCCCGATACGGCGAATTACACATATCTAAACTCGTCCGTAGCGGCACTCCGTTTTTAAGCACTTTAGGTAGCTCATAAAGCCTGTGGATTACACTGCCTACTGGCCTAATTCTTCTGGAAGTAGTTGAATCAATCAGCCCTTGTTGTTTCATACATCTCAGTGTCTTTGTTAATGCTACTGTTTTGCCCTTTTCAGTCTTTATGCAAACAAATTTGGTTGTATTTGCCAGTAGAGCATTTATTTTAGCTAGAGTGATGATTCCAGCACATTTGTCAGGTCTGCATATCCTCATTTCGCCTTAGGAACTCCGGTGAGATTAGTTGCTGCTGAGTGCGTAGGTTTTTACTTGTGGTTTTCCGAGTCACGTACTGTGATGGTCAGACAACACTTGGGTGCTAACAGTCAGAACTAGTTGGGTTAGTTATGGTCGCATCATTACTAATGCAATCAATGAAATAAACACAATATCAAACCTTGAATATTCATACTCACATAATATTCATTACAACATCCACACAATAACATCCACATACTATAATACTATTATAAAGCTAAATACTGTATATAATATCTGTAATATAACATATAAATAATACTATAATATAATGATATACTATATGATATAGTACATACAATACAATATAATAATATAACGCAATAATTGTATAATAATGTAATAATGTTCACATAATAATACTAATAATAATAACAGTAACCATCATGAAGACTGTGCACGTCCAGGAAACAATCAGTTATGGCTAGAATGTAAATGCGGCACCAGCCACTCATTATGAAGTAAGCACGTTTGAGCTAGCCAACGTGAAACGCACGATTGAAGGAAGATTGATAATAAAATACGGTGAGACATTTCCACGATGGTGTCGTGGGTTTTAAGTCGGTACACAATGCAAATTTCACATCGTCCGGATCTCAAAATTAAACACGGCGTATGTATTAGAAATTGTTCTGGTTGTGTAGATCGTTAAACGATTCCCGGTATCTATAAGCGGTAATCAATGTAGTGATGATGAACGATCGTAATATACTACTCACGTGAACGTTATTCAGTAGTAGGACCAGAGCATATATTTTGACATCGAAGTAGCCGCGGGAAAAGTAATGCAAGAAACATCGGAGTGCAGCATCGCATAAAATGGTCCTTGCTACGTAAAGGAACTGAGCGTTGGTGTCTGTGGCAACCCAGACGGTCTAGGCCGAATAACGTATGCAAATTAGTGTTTTTGTTTACGGTCTTGTTGAAGCGCTTAACCCATGTGTTGCTTTCTTGAATAAATAACCCTTGTGTCATCCACATTCTCGGATCACAACGCTAATATGGGTACACTGACCGTAGGACCTTATCAGATGAGGATTGATGAACCACTAACTGAAAGGAAGGGAGGGTCACGAGATTGAATCAAAGAACCACTGCATATGGCCAAGGGACTTATTCCTCCGGGCACAATAGTCCGTATCATTACCCATCCGTTATGTTGCAATTGTTGACTAGCTTTCGTAGCTCAAACATCCGATTTTGATCACTGAACATTCCCCACGCTTGTGACCGTTGATTGATTCCCCGTCAACGATTGGGTGATTACAATACCAACTGTTTTGCTCTACAAATTTGATGGATTTGATAATTGTTGGTTACGAATAAAAACACAACACGCTCAATCCCAGAACAGGTTGGTTCGGGATAATATGCACAGGAAGGACTCGAAGAGTACCTACTTGGTAAAACGGACCACCCTGCTACCCTTAACGAGCTAGAGTTTGGAATACAAAACCTCCTGTTGTTATTTATAGTAATCATGCCGAAAAATATATAAACAAAGAACCTTTACGATTATCAAACATCAGTCGGGATATTGTTGTACAGTAGTGAAGTGTAAATTTTCTGAAAGCAGTTTTCACGTGAAATCAAAGAGTTGTTTAAGCCACGGCTGAATCATCCGCAACCCATTCCAATAATTCGCCAACTTCTTTTTTCAATCAAGATGTGAGACCTCCGGCCATCTTGTTGCATTTAAATGTTGTTCATCACATCGGTGTGCAACCCATTTTAAACAGCTTTGTAGTTGTCTCCATCATTTTTAACCACTGTTGAACGATCTTCCTCCTTCTCTAAAGGCCTCCTAATGCGTTTCCCAATCTTACCAGAGATCTTGTTGTTCTCTCAAATCTTTGACATTTTTTCGAATAAACGGTCGATAACAAAATGAGCCACATGGTTGCAAGTCAAAGCCGCGTATTTGTGTCTGAACTCCATTTGGTTGAATTTTCAAAAATTCCTTGTCTCTTTTAGTGATATATCATGATCACACCACGGGTAAACTTGAGCCTGCACCGTCCAATCTTTGGGGTTAATTCGGCTAAGTACATAGGAAAACAGATCAATATTAAACGGAAATTCAAGTCGAACATCACTCATATTTGATCACAGTCATCGCACTCGGACAGAATTTCCAGCTAGCCTGTTCCAACACAAAGCACTAGACTCCAGTATTTTTCTCTGAAAAATGCTGGCTGGAAAATTTAGGTGAATGCGGAGACTATAACCAAATATGAGTGACATTCGACTGAAAATTACTCAAATACTTAACTGCTCGTCAGTAGTTTAAAATATGACCCACCATCTTTATTGGGATGGAAGCTTTTTTACTTGTCCCGCAAGCCTAAACCACGGGATTAACAACGGAAGTTAACAGACGACAATCATGTTCCCTACTGACATGATGGAGCAACTCAATAAAAAACGTTGCTGATACAGCTTGTACGGCTGACGTGGAATTGTCCCCCGATTTGCCAATGTGAGGCGCTTAATTGCTGTTCTTTTTGCCTTGGGCTTGTTCTTGTTTATAATCAGCAGTTTTGTGTTTGCAACCTATTTCACTTCGCAGCGCTTGCCTGTTAGCCACACACAAACGAAAGTGGTTAAACTTTCAAATAGGAGAGTTCAGTAGCACCTAATGCGAAGTCATTTGTGTGGTGGTCAATAAGGTTGCCTCATCAAAAGCCTGGCCACAATTCTGGTCCTGGCCCTGACATGAATAGGAACCATTGACGAGCTCTAACAACAGCAAAACTATATTTTAGTGCTGTCTGAAAAGTCTACCTGAATGCCAGGTCCGTGATTAAATGTTATTGGTGTTCAACTCGAAATCAATCACATTCTTGACCACTCATCAGCAACAAGCAAAATCGCGACTAAAGCAATTGTCAGTCATCATTGACAGACGGATTCTCAAAAGTTTGGGTACCAGCTGGACACATCGAACAATGGAGAAACCTGCGAATAACACGGCCGTTTGACATGTACAAGAACTCAACTAAACTTCAGTCTTTCAGCTTTTGTTTTGTGATTTGTAGTAGTTACGTGGTTCAATACTAGGCGGTCGTCTAAAAGGTGTTTGTACGTGATGGGTGTGTGTGTGAATGTTCCAGTGATTCGCTATCCAAACACATCTCGACAGAATTATCCGTCCACACCATATCTTGGCCATAGCGAGCACATTACCAAGTGGACGGAAATCATTTTCTTCAATAATCGAACAAATCTTACTTGAAAGTTGTAGGCTGACTTTTGTTTTGATAACCCTTCTTGCACGCAAGAGTAAGGCAATAACCTTTAATATTTCAGTAGATCACACCGGATTTGCATGTTGACATCACTCACAGAGAATGTTAGACACCATTTTTCGAGTAGCGGCTTTCAAAAGATAGATGGCATAGCCATGAGGAACCCACTCGGCCTTGTTTTAGATCGTGTGCTCATGGCCAAAGTTGAACAGGCACTATTTCCAATTATGAACGGACTGAAAATCTACAAATGCTACGTGTTGATAGAACAAGATAAAAAAACAGGTAAAAATAACGTTTCAAGCTTTCAACTCAGTCCATCCAAATCTCTGTCACAGCTGAGTACGAAGGTGGAGCCAGTTTGTCTTTCTTGGACATCCTGGTTAGACCTCGTTCAGACGGATCTATCAAACGTTCAGTGCACTGTAAACGGACATGGACGGGACAATACATGAAATTCGTGAGTTTTGCACCTGTTGCATACAAAAGGTCACTAGTACGTACACTGATTGTCAAACGAGTTCTTTCGTTCAGTCCTTACACTTGCACAGACTTCGATGGTTAGACCATGTACTAAAGATACCAGCTGTTCGTTTGCCACACCGAGCACTGTTTGCCGACGATGCGGTCGATTGGCACAAGGTTCGAGGTGGACAGATGATGATTTGGTGTAGACAAATGAGATCATTCACGAAGGGGTTAGCTACTGTAGACCGGGTACGTTTTCCGGGCTGGAGCCCTCGCGACTCACAGACTCGATGGCTTGAGACGTTAGGTGAGATGGCGGCTAACCGAGCTCGGTGGCGTGAATGTTGTCGTTGTTTGGCCGAGTTGTCTGTGAAGTGAGTGCACTTAATGACGCGAGGTAGTGAAAGTCGTAAGGAAGCTGTCTTGATGATGACGGCTTACTTCTACTTAGAGCTCGGCTGTTTGTTTGCAAGGTGTAGGCGCCTTGAGGTTATACGTTTGAATGTAGACGTAGCTACTTTTTATGGTTAAGTCCTCTCACCTTCCTTTTTTTCCTCTCTCTCTTCCTATACAGGGTTTGCTTTTTATTATTCGTGGTTGTGTGGCAGTTAGGCATCAGTGTGAACCACTGATGTATTGCTGTCTATGATGATGATGATGATGATGATGATGATGATGATGATGATGAGAGCTCACAGCTCAAAAATTCTCACCTATATTGAGGCATTGTTGTTCACCCGTCGATAGCCGGCCCTACGCGCACATAAACAACTGATTGTCAACCTATTTATTACCGTGGGCTTAGCCGTGAGTATCAATCATGATCCACCCGGCGTGTATTTTCGCTCGTTTCATTTAAGTCTTGTTAATTTTGTTTTCATGCTGGTCAGTGGGACTGAAACTTTTGAATATACTGTGGTGATTTCCAATCCAAAAAGATGTGCTTCACGAGCAATCTTAATCCTTTCGCAAAAATGCGTACAATTAGTGCTTAAGTAACTGGTTTTTTAAATGACGGAAAACCAGTGTAACCACTTTGATAGACATTGAAAAAATGCAGCGTGGCTTATTAGGGCTGGAACTAAAGGTTCACATATGTAAAAATGGCATCCATGAAAATTTACTCTAGACGGATATAAACCGTAGAAACACTACTGATGTGGTGAAGGGAAAATGATACACCAGCCGATGCATCAACCAGATTACTTCACCGATTGCGTAGGACAATTTTTTGTATTTGGAGTAAACACACGGTGTTTAATTGAAGATAAAGAAGGCATGACGTTTTACGTTCATAAAATGTATAACTTGAAGAGATGATGCACTTTTCAAACCATAAACATCATCAACTCATCCCTCATATACAACACCCGTGAATGTTTCTTCAAGGGATTTACGTGAAATGCTGGCTAGGTTGCAGTCTGGAATTGAACCACATGGAGAGCTTGTGGAGACTACTAGCAAATGAAGTATACAAGAGTGTAATCGTCAACTACTGACAATCAAATTAACGATTTCTTTTAAACAAGCAGGAAGGCGTTTAACTTCCATTGTGCTATAGTAGCTTGTCAGATATAGATATATTTGATGTAGTGAAGTGCTGAAGCCAAATATCTAAAAACGCTGTATCACACTTTTGCATAAATCTTTAACAAGGCAATATAATGATTCGCGGGACGTTTAAGAAAGTGGGTTTATCCGTTTCTATTCTCCTTGCATTACACAAAAACAAAGTCTAAAGGAATTATTTAAGGCATATTGCTAGAATTTCTGTCGGTGGATTAACAATGTGCAGGTTATTGTTCATCCACCAATTCCGTTGTCAGATTTTCCATCACAGTAGAGAATACCTGAAATTATCGATTACATCTGTGAAAATACGGGTTTTATGGTTAACCGTACAATGCAAAAGAGTTTCAGTTATGCTATGCAAAAGTTTGATAGTTTCCAAAAGAAGACTTTTACATGGGTTATCTACATGCGACTTGAGTTACTTTGTTCTTTGACAGTAAAAAGTTTTACATGCAAACATGCCGTAGAATGAATTTTATATCCTAAGCAGAACCATCATAAGCGGTTAAGCCCTCAAGTTCAGTCAATATAATATAACAGAATTATTTATCAACGCTAACGGAAAATTACAACCGTAGGTTATTGGGACAAAATGTATGTCCAAATTACTTCAAAAGTTTTGGACTCGCAAAAAATCATATTAGGTGGAATTTGAGGGATAGGAACAAGGTTCAGTTCATCGTTTGAAACAGAAGAGTTTGAAGGCATCGTCAACTAAAGTAGTAAATATCTATGGCTTTTGGAGTCAGAAAAAATAATTTCACAAAACATTGTCTTCTTAGCAAAAGCTGTCGCCATGTGATATGTCAACCTTTGGCCGGTATATTCACAGAAGAGAGTAAGCGTGCAGACCTTCACCGGCTGTCCAAACGTGTCTATAATTTATAGCAGGGTGTTTTGTATATGTCAAAATGATTATCTGAAAAACGGAATGATTGCTGACAGCAATGATTGAACAACGATATGAGCGTTCGGGAAAAATAGAGCGGACGTTCGTTAAACAACCACGTATTCTATCCATACCTATATACTTTGATTATTTAATGTATGATAACGACTGAGAACAAATTTCTTTTCAGCTGTTCCAATGATGTTATTCTGTATATCTAGGCATTTGTGTTTTAAGTCCATTGAATGAGCAGGTGTCGTAGAACAGTGACCTGTCACATGTAGTGTGACCATCTCCGACTAACCCTGGTTTCCTTTACTATGGTTATCGTGGGTACTTTTTTGGGCTAAGTGAAAAATCTGAACATTCGTATCATGCTAATTTTTTGAATCGGATCACTAATATACTCTGTTGTCACAAGTCTATAACTAGGATTTCCTAGAGTGGATTAGCATAGTTGAACTGTAATGGACTAGGACCAAATGATGAGGACAGATTCCAGTGATTAACCTTCACTTCACCTAAATGTGGTATCGAGATCTGTTTTGAAATGCACTGTTCGCAGAAAATACTTAGCGCTTGTCTCGAGGTCGTCGACTTACATTTTGATTGGAATGCGAATGAGTCTGATAATTGGCTAACAAACTAGCTGTCGTCTCACAACTGTCCAACTGAACCAATCACATTCAATTTCAATTGGACAGCCAATCAGATGATCACGTTGAGGTAACAGAAACAAAATAATTATGTATGATAAATCCAACGGGAAATTCTTCTTTTATCCCGATCAACAAACCTCGTGTGGTAAGTGTAACAGTGCACGATATTCGTTCTGTCTTGAAAACAGCATTTTTTACTTTATCGAAAATATGGACTGCGGAATCGAAAATTTTGTTGATAAATTTTAAGAACAAAATACCATACACATGTCTATCATTATTTTATTTTACTGAATGAAGTTTGCAACACATGAATATTTCTGTTTATAGCGTTAACTATTTTGTTGGCATTCCACTTCTTTGAGATCCTGGTGGAAGTCCGTTATTAACTGCCCATAGACCAGTATAATTATATCAAGCGCACTTGTTTAATCAGTCTAACTTATATGAAACGTGCACAAGATAATAATCTGCAGGAACAGCTTCTTCGATGAACGCCACAAAGTGACAGATGAACGGAATGACGGAAAAAGTTAGCATTAATAAGAACGTAGACCAACTAATGTGTTGGGGGTCCGGATAGTGGGAGAAATTAGGCCAACTAATTCAGTCTAGCAGATCTACAGCAAACACACTTGATCACATGTTGGCCCAATTTACCATACTAAAATTATTCCGGTGGTGAAATTACCGTAAACTTTGTTATCATAACAGGCACCCATCGGACGTTCCCGAATGAACACATTCACAGGCCAATACCCCAATTAGAAGTGCAATTTCGGCAAGTTGCATCCAAAGTGGTGATATTTATTCGATAAGAGTTTTGCAACAGTTTGTACGATTGAAAAGGGGGATGTATAAAAACATTTAGCCACCTCTACAATATCATCAGAGTATGGATAAATGCTTCTGTTTAAGCAACTAATCTACATACATTCACAAACAACATGGTTCAATCCTTCCTGTTGATCATAATTAGAGTTGTGTCTTACGAAATATATGAGTGTTAATCTTGAATATTTTAGTATTATTACTGCGAGGTATATTTCTTGCATATCTCGAAATTGAAGTTTTTATCTCATTTGTTTCAAGAAGTTTACGATTATAGTCTATAATTATTATTGCATTTATAGTTTCGTCTCTACTTCTGTGGAATACCCTATAAGGTTTATGGAAGGTTTGTTTCAGGACAAGTTGTTTTTCAATCCGATATTTCAAAATTTGAACTTGACGTATGTTTTTACCAAAACTGACTCTCATCCTGGATAGTTGAGCTATAAAACAATTGTAACCGCTTGACCGCCGGTTGTTCAGATACCCATCAAGAATGTCGAACTAATTTCATGTGGTGATGAATTTATTATAAGCTACTACTAATTCCAAACACAAGAACCTTTCAAGTTCTATTCTTTTTGTCAATAAGTGGGACACCTGTCACGTGCTGTACGTTTTGCCCAAACCAGTTGATCTAAACACTGGAGAGATAGGTTTCGTCTTCGGGCAATTTAATGAATGCGTTTTGTTGTCTCATTCTAACAAAACCATTATTTGCTAGACAGATAGTCAATTTTTAATGCCTTTTTATTTTTAGACCAGAAAACGAAGAATGGAAATGTGTAATTGGATCCCGTTCATGTGGATTTGTACATTGATAACTGCAGGAACAGATGCAGACAACGAGTCGCTGGTCGAATCTTACAGCTGCAACCAAATCTACACCGAAAACTCTATTTGTCAGCAATGCGATGGCAAAAACCTCACTGTCACGTATCACGTTGGAAAGTCGTTTGTCAACCAGTTACAAAAAACCCCGTTTGACTCAGATGAACCAGTGGGTTTCTGCGTCAATCAATCAAACTGTAATCAAGTCCTGATGTCTAAAAGAGTAGGTGTTATCCATGTGGCATTAACTTACTGGGAACAAGACTCATTATTAGGTTTCTTTCCAGAGTGGTTACATAAGAAAACAAGACGTGAATTAATGATAACGTTTCTGAGTATGTAAAGAACGGAAAGTCTAAACAAGCCAATTTCGAACTCACAATCAGAAAGCAAGTAAACATATAAACGGAAAGTGTTACACACTCATCAGACCTAAACTGAGTGTGCTGTTACTCTCACTATATCAATTAACAATGTATCCATATCGGAAAACAATTCAACAGCATCGTAAATCAGTGACTACAGCTCAGTACCGTACAAATCTGATAGATTAATATGGAAAAATTAGTTCGTAATTGATCCACCCTTGTTATACGCCATCATTTTTTAACTGTTTAATCAGTATGCGCGAGTACACTGCAAATCATCAGTTTGCACAAACAATCCGTGATTAAGGAATGTTATAAGTAATCAGTTGTACGTCTAAAAATGTCTGTACTTCATTAATGTGTTTATAAGTAAGTTATGAGTATCAACTACTGTCATATTGTCGCCATTGTTTAGTTCTTCTATGTGGGATACAATGAACCTCTTGTGAACACTGGAGAACTATTGAACACGCTCCTGTGGCTCACCTGTGATAGTAAGTTAAACTCGTTTTTATTGTGGATACGTTTGGTATTTTGTATTAAAACGTACGCTACTACATAATTTACATGAACGATTTAAACTGTTTTAGATTTTCACGACAAAAATCATTAGAGTTTGTATTTATATCAGTTGTTCTTTCTTTCACAAAACTTTACGGCTAAATGTATATTAAATTAAATTTGTACAAATACACAATTCTCCTATCTTGATGAGCCTTTTGCTTTATTCGGTATTCGAGCACATTCTTGTATCTTCAATCTATCTGGTCATCTTGAGTTGTTAGCAAAACTTTCTAAATTTCCACGAATAGTCAGTAGTTCAAGGTTTCAGTCCAGTTTCCAACAACCGCGAGGTCATCAAGTTACAGCAAACTGATTAAAATCCCAGATAATTCGGTTGCTGATCTGATGCTCTTTAATAAGGGTATTCTTCTGAATGAAAAATTGAATTGTATGATCGAATAACCGTTATTGTGTAAGCTTTAGCATTTACTGGTAATGATTGTGCGCAATCGTAGGTTATGTCGATTTGCAGGTTAGAGGTGCTTTAGTCTTTGGAAAAGAACAGTTGAGCATGGTGATTTTCAGGCTAAACCCATGTTTTAGGGGGGTTATTGTTCAGAACAGGTTCTCCAGCGTGCTCTTGAGATTGTTGTCAGTGAAATTTCCGTTAAGCGGTAGTCAAAATATTCTAAAATACCCTGTATGAAATTTAAAACATAGGTCACCACGTTTTGTTTGTAAAATCCCAAGATAAACAAGGTTTGGTCGGAAACAAGGTGAGTAAGTTCCCAGTTGCTAAACAAGGATGGTAAGCTTTTGTTAATTTGCGAGTTCAATAGCAAGGAAGGCTCGTACTCAAGTTTTGCGATTCCTAGTTCCACTTTTGTGCTCACTCCATGATCTAGCAATAACGTGGTTACAGAAGGCTACGCCTGCTATGAGTACCGAGTATTCTTTAGTGATGTCTGATAAGTGAGACGCATGACAGAGGGCGAGGTATCTCGTTGTGGCGACGACCAACGCGATGCTGTTGTGTCATCGAATAATGATGGCACGATTAATCAAACATAACTGATGTATACATATATATAGATGTAGATATATATATGGTTGTCCTGCAACTGCGCTAGACTATCTGTGATATCAGTTATTTTCCCACGGAGTGATGGCAGTAAAAGGCACCTGTTAGGAGTGTGGTAAATGAAGGTTGTAGTTTCCGTATTAAAATCAATGTGTTTAGCTTTTTGTTCTCACCGTGCTTATACGTACTTGTCAACCGAATTTCGTCTTTGTTTTAAACGGCATGTCGGACTGGCTGGTCGCTAAACCTGCTGATTCCGTCCATTCGACTAACTAGTTAAAAAGCTGTAATCTGGCGGTACTGTTTCATTTCATAAGTGACTCACCGCCGACCAGGAGGGCCTTCTCACTACTTATATGGTCCTATCAAAGTAGTTCCGTTAAATTTGTCCAAAAATTTCAAAGCTGCTTATTTACCTAGAAAGTTTAACTGTACAGTTATTTGGTTAATCCAAAACTGTCCTCTCATACACCACAGATGTTGGCAGTACTTCATGTAGAACATTAGATTTTTATCCGCAAACCTTTTTATCTCGAATTTCTGTACAGATAATTTACTTAGAATCAAATCAGTGGACTAGGGGAACCACATACAGGCGGTGGTAGCATTGGCTGAAGCCAACTTTCGAATCAAACAATATACATATACTTCAAAAAAGAACGACATATTTAGCTCGGATAAAATATTAGTCATGTGAGAAGAGAGTGTTATTCACATTGAAATCAGTCGACATCAACTACTTGGTTGAAATTATTAAGTTTTTAAATTTAGATAAACAAACGCGCGACATTCAAATTGTCAACAGATCAATTAACCTTGCCAGGAGATAGCACCCACGTTTGTACGGATTGCAATTCGCAATTATGAAACTAGCAAGCACCAAGAAAATATTAACAGAAAGCCCTGTTCTTCTGTAATATTTGGATTGTTGACACGCGGTAGTTAAATTTAAATCACTGACAACAACCCTGATTTTTGAGTGAGTAGCAAAATTACAAGTCACTGAACAGAGTACTGTTGTTTGTACATTCTGAATGACGTGGTGATCACGTGTGCGGAACGTTACAAGTCAGCCAATTAGTCGTCAGGCTAATATCACTAAATTGCTGTTCTATACACTGTGAATTCAAAATATCAGATTATTGCAAACCTTTTTTTGGCAAATGAAATGCGAAGAATACAATGAATACGATTCGCGCGATAATGGCTATTCAGGTAAAATTCTTGAGCGACATAACAAATCACAACAATTGATCTCGATAGAAAAGAAATGTTGACTCATTTCTGTTGATTATTTGAGACCAAGAAGACTAGACTCATGCTGAAATGGAGCAGACTGAAGTGAACCAACTACACGTCAATGAAATTGGTCATCTGACTGTGATCAAGACATTATTGTCATTGAGTGGCCATGTCAAAGTGTGAGTCATAGCAGTCCATAAACATGTAACAAGAGGATGTCGAGATAATTATCATTCGTGTAGAGGGATGGACAACGTTATTCACGGTGGAAAATTTTCATGACGGAAATACCAAATGGACTATTTGAATAATACTGACAGGTAGTGTGGTAGGTTTGATAATTCGGAAGAGAAACAATTTTGAAAAATTTGAACCTTGGCCGAATTGGAGCCAGCGACAGAAACAACATGCTCAGACGCGGCAACAGCCTCACCAGCTGAGCATAGGAGCCACGGTGAAAGATCAGAAATTTCGAGTATGGACCCATTTACCCACCCAACTCACTGTCTCGTATGAAATTTACGAAATTATCTAGCAGGTCGAATAACCTAGCAGGATTTTTCAATAACTACACGTCGGTATTGACCAGTGCCATCAATGATCAATGGAACTGTGCAGATATCTGATTTCCCAACGTGGCTTTGCAGTTCAACTAGTATAGCACTCGACGCATCCGAGCATACTGTTTCTATCGCTGGTTCGAATTTAACCGTAGTTCAGATTTTTCGCGAATTCTGTCTTTTTTTAAATATCTGGGTAGGTCAGTAGACAATTGGTGTGGCTTTAACCAGGTTACCACCTTTTGTAAATTGTTTAATAAACCACGTAAAGAAAGCGATTTAGAGCGCCTGTTAGATATACGTTTCACCAATCGAGTAGTATGATTCTTCCTTGTATAACTTAGTAATTTCTCTTCAATCGCTTATTAGTTAATCGAAGGTTGACACAATATTGATCATTCTGTTGTCATTTAAGTGTTTTCGTTATCACGTGTTCTAAACCCATTCCTGTTGTACGAATATCATGTATTTTAACTGTGAGGCATCAGTTGTGTTTGCAGTGAATCACATAGTTTATAAATTGAATTCTTGTTCGTCCTGTTAACATAATCCTAATTGTCTGAAGCAATGCTGCTCAACAAATTTTTGTACACTTGTGTCTAAAGAAAGCATTTTAAGTAGTAGTGTCCGCTGTCCATCAAATTCACTTCGTTTGAAATTTTCAAGACATTATGATTCAAACAATGATAAATTTGCAATTTGCAACTGATTCAGTATATACATTCCGTGGGACGACTGGGTGGGCTGAAATGTCGTAGACACAGTCGATAAGTGAATTCACGTTTTCAGATTAGGGTTTTTCACATTACTCAACGATCAAACATAACCAGTTATACTTCATCCAACGAGTGATTGCGGATGGCCAAATCCAAAAGTGGGTGCGCTTCAGAATCGTAGTTAGTAGCTTTGGCAAAAATGCACAAAACTTCGAATTTTCTCACACATTGAATTGAGCGTTTATGGTGAACACTTTCATGGCATAAAAATAACTTTGGTAGCATTGTGAATTAAAAGAACAAACGGAGACACATTTGCAAAACACAATAAGTAGTTAATTGATGAATAGCAGAAAATAGGAATACAGCCTGGAAAGGGCGTTTTATCGGGCGAAAACAAATAAAAATCAATCTTCTGTTTTCCTGCCCTTTGTTGTTTAATTTCTTTCCACACATCTTCAGATTATTTACATCAAGATAAAAATTGAATTAACCGAGGTTCGAACCCGATTCCAGATGAGTACAAACCAGTATCCGTTTAACATCAATATACTAGCCTGCGTTTAGTTAAGTGAACAGAGCAAGACGCGCCAAATGTTTTCCTCATTGTGAACCGTGTGTCAGCTTTTACAAGGTCTTTCTAATGAGAATTTACTAGCTTACTAGATGAACCACTGGTTGCATTTTAGTTTGCAGATAATCCAATCCCTAAGTTGTTAACAGCTCATTTATAACATGGGGAAAGGGAGGGAAGTTTCAATCGTTCGTGGATGTCAAACTTTCAATTTTCATAAGTTGAAACTAATCATCAGCTGAGAAACTTAACTTGCACGTCTGTCTGTAACGACGTTAATCTAGATTTCATGATCTAATGGATAATTTTTCGGAGTAATTTTCCGATAATTATACGTTGGTTTTCTCTCCATGTTCCTTGATTATGAATCTCGGACGGTATTTGGAAAATTGAAAGAAAAATTACACTGGAACCACAATGCGTGTAATCTGAGTTTAAACAGATGGAGCATTCTCAGTTTTTAACCAAAGTAACAACAATGTAAAATCTCTAGTTAGGATGGCCACTCTAAACACATTCTTCACCGATCGATTTCCAAATTTCGTTCTCTCAGCTATACGTGGAAGATGACTCGGCAAGAAAGCAACAGTATTTTATTTACTGAGGCAGGCTACCAGCCTCTCTCCATAGTAACTTTGATCATAGATTGAGTTGATCAACAGGACCCCAATACTACCAATACGGCACATATATGTTGTAACACACTAGCCGGCCGGTTTTACTGGATTATCCATTACACTTGTAGACCAACTTTGGACAATGTGGAGACACTAAGAGACAACATTCCTCCAAAGTGGGGGTTTCAGCTACAGTCCTATTGAATGACACGAAAGGAAAAACCACGAGTTAGAAGCCCAGTAAACCATGCACAAAACTTGCGCAAATGAAAACCAAAACGGTGCTAACAAGGTGGCAACGCGTTTTGTTAAACAAGTCAGTTTCAATAGCCGATGAGTAGCAGGGGATTTCCATTTTTCATGTAAATTGAACATCATCCACAATTCAATTTCAATCCTTGCGCGCTTGCCGGTTCCGATTGTTCCTTACGATATATCTACCTTTCTTTATATATAAGTATGCTTACATATATATGTAGATAGATGTTATATCAGTGGTTCACACTAATGCTTCATTTTTGTATAATCACGAACAGAAGAAACTTTCCAACTGGAAACGGTGGGGTAAGAAAAAATGGCAGCAAAATGCCTAAAAACATCTGCGGTTGAATCAGATATTCAACATCAAACCACCTAGCGTCAGTAAGCAAGCAGTTGAGCGACTACTGGAGGTTAGATTAAATCCACGAGACAGGTTCCTTGAGATTTTTACTGGTCTATCGGTTGTACATGTTCAAAAGGCCAATCTGGAAAAACAACACTAAACCTGATTTGCAACCATTTTTCGCCATTTATCTCCATTCATTAAAATCTATTGTTTTTGTATTAATGGATATGTTACAAACAAGGCTGTATAGATGTATGGATATTGATCTTTCTCAAATTTATGTAATTGCTTATTTGGTTACAGCACGAAATTAATCGTGATGGATACATAGCATAATAAAATACTTTATCATGGTTTGCAACTGATCGCATTTGGATCATGTACAATTCTAAATATCCAATCTGGATTTTAAAACTATTCTCACTTGACAGCGAAAGTCTCCGTTGGATCCGTTGAAAATCGTCTGATACGTTTGCTGTCTTATGTTTGGTGTGATGCGAAACAATGAATTCGTTAAGGCGTGCTTGGCTTCTTCATAGAAAGTCGATTTCAAACTTCTCTTTATTTCACCTTTGCTGTGTGCAGTAAACAATTACGATGAATTTTGTACCACAGCTGCACACAAAATGTCCTTTGTCTTCCATTTTATAAGTGACACTGAATATCTAGCAAAACTTTCCCCCCTCGGTATTCTTTCACTTGCCCTCACCCTCATCCGCACCTGATTGTTTTATCGAGCTTATTTCTCATTGAACGGTGACCATCTGTGGATTAGAATTTGGTCGCTCCATTTTGAACGCTTTCTTCCTGGATAATTTGTGTATCTGTTCAATTCATATTCAAAATGACGAGGCCCTTTTATTGTAATATTGTTAAACAGTAACGTAGAAATTCCACTGCTTTCAGTCGCCTTCTATGACATCTTTTGGAATTGGAAAATAGGTTCGGTAATTCGATCGTGACCGTATCAACAAATTCCACTGCGTATAATCAAGCGGAGGGTTTCCGGAAGTGTGGATTGGTCTAGAGCAAGCAATCTGCTTATTCGGCCTAAGAGACTCGAGGAGTATGCACCCTACCTATTGAGCATTGCTACTGAATATGCTTCTGAGTCATTGAAAGGACCATCGGTTGAGTCACTTCGTCTCATAGTCGACCTTGAATGGCCGCTTTATTTGTACAACTTCGTATTCGCCGTCGTATCTCACTGAAGATCATGCCCTGGATAAAGAAATGATCTAAACAGCCAGCCACATTCTTGCAACTATCAGTTGTCCCGAACTGTTGTTCAAGTATTCCTGTAACTACACAGTTCTGTAGGCAAACCTTAGATAACATTTGCACTCAAGGCACGGAGATGACGCACAACCGTACCGTTTGCCCACCAGTAGTATCTGTTGCTAACATGGTGAGGTTAAATTAACGAAAGAATTTTCTGAACACCTACAGCTAAGTGTGTAATTCTGAGATCAAAACAAGTTTATGAGATACATAAGCAAACTTCGAAAACTTAGGTGGAAGCAAAGTAATCACCGTCAATAAGTTGACGAGCAACCAGTACAGTATGTGACTTATTTGTCAGTTTCAGTTTGGGAATACACACACTTCACAATTCCAAGTAAAGTTGTTACAATCGTTTGGTTCCACTGACTACCAGCGAACTGATAGACATCTGTCTGCATCCTGTTTCACTTCATTAGCATCATCTACGCCACTGAATTTAACCCAAGGCTCCTGAATATGTGTTGAATCAGTAGGCCACAGTAAAGCCATGGTCCCAGCACTAACTCACCAAAATATGTAGACATGGGTTGCAGGAAAGCACGTAGGTCATTCCCATGGTTTATGAGAGAAGGGAAACGCAAAAGATTGAAAGTGAACGTATACTGGTAAGAAGGTGGAAAATGCCTATTATACGGTGCACACGCTGTTTGTCACTAAATAATTTTTTACTTAATTCTGTATACTTTTGGGTGTTCACACTCACCATTGATCGCATCTGACGTGGTTGCTCTGATAGAATGAGCTGAACATTAAAGATGTTTTTCTGAGATATGCACTGCACTCCGATTAAGTGTGCCCACGAATATAGAACCGCCAAAAATTTGTAGACTAACGTGACATCTCAGAGTAAATTTTATTTCATTGAAACGTTCACGTAAACATGTACAATTATACTGTGTAGAGATATTCGTCAGGTTTAATTTCAGCTTCAACAGTGTAATAGTGCAATTATATTTATCTTGCCAACTAAACTTTTGCAGTCACTCATTACTGAACTAAAAATCTTTGTCCAAAATTTCTTTTCGTAATCGTCTAAATCATTTTGCAGCAAGTGGTCGCAAACTACTAAGATAGCCTTGCTAACGGCGGAGAGAAAGTGACGTGTTTTTTTTCTCAGTAATTTTAAGTAGGAAATTGGATGTAAACATAGCACTTTCACTGATCTACAGTTTGCACTTTTCCAGAGGTCTTCCATCACATCCATCGCATGCACCAAAGACAAAACGTCAAGTTTTCATTTTTAGTACCTCCATTCCTGGACTTGCCACATTCCATTAGCAATGCGAACTGAAGCTCGCGCCCCAGCATCAGCCAATACATCTGATGATTGACTCATTGATGTAGCCACGTAAATAACGAGTATGGCAGATTAAAATTACGAAGGACTGCCTAAACTAGACACAAGACAGTATGGTAGTGTCAGAAGGTCAGCGTGACGGAAGAAAACGTTGCTACGTAACGGAGCTTGGAAGAAGACCACTCATGATCGGTCAACGAGCACTACAGTAGGTGAGTGATATCCGTTAGTCGACCAGCACTAACATGCACAGTTAGATCCATATGTACCAAGAAAATTGTTATCTAATACGAGATTGATAACCGCAATGAGCATCCGCTGTACGCCGGTGGTCTGTTGCTTGGGGGCAGGGAGGGTGATTTTCAATTAGGAACGTTTTATGAACAAAACACATGTACATATGTTGTATGAAATGATCAGTCACTGTGTACTGTCAGTCTGGCAGATCCCTGAGCACATGACCTCAGGTACAACAAAGGTTGTCAGAAATGTTTCATCTCATCTTTTAATTATGAAACAGTTAAAACTAACTGGTATGCAAATGGCATATAGGCATGCATCAATACTTTAGCTTTCTACACGTTTTAATCGATTACTGTTTAGAACCGGAAACAAAGTGTACAAGGCCTTCTCAATCATAGGACAGTTATCCGCCAAAAGTTGCAAAACTAGCAACGAATATTTATTTTACTGGTGATCGTTTGCAATCAACAAATCTATGACTACACCAGTACATAACTTACTGTCAATATGATTAGCATGAATTCAGCTGCGTGTAACACTCATCTGGAAATTTCTGATATCACGCGTTTTACATCCAGTCTCATGTTTAAAACGAAGTAAAATGTGTAGAATAAATTGATCAAAAATTTTGTCTCCCAGTAGGCTTATTCAAATAACTCTGAGGGATTTGGAACCATTTTTAATCTAACGGTTGAACAATACACATTGACGGATAGGTTTAATAAGGATAACTTAGCATCGTGTGCTAACGATATGGCTGAAGCTTTGCGCTGTTGACCGCAGTCTGTGTTACTAAAATAAATAAAACCTATTCTGGCAAATCATACGATCAGCCCCAACTGTTACTGCGAGCTAGCACTCGAACGTTTCTTGGAAAGGCTGAAAAACCCATGTTGATAGATCAATTATGTCATGCCGTAAACTCAGAAATTTCACACCAAGGCACCTGCACTACGTAGACGATTACCAAATTGGTTCACTTATCGATGCTTACTTCTGTGTACTGTACTCCGAATAGTTGGATCAGTGGTCAACACGTAGCAGGTAGTTAATATCTACTAATGAATCGAATTTTTCCGGAAGACTGAGTTGCACAGACCTGAAATAGCCTGATCACGAGTAAATCAAAATATGCAGATGAAAGTCCAAGGGATACATCATTTCTTATAACGACTTTGCAACAGTCGAAGAATAAACATAATTTTCTCCGTATCCCTTGTTTCTAGATACTTCGTGTCACTGACTCCTATTTGACACAAATACTTCAGCGTCGCCGACAGCCAAGCGATATTAGTAGAATAAGCCACAACAGATAACACTATCATTAAGACCGGACAGTATAACTAATAAATCCGACCAAGTAAATCACTGAATGCATACCTTAGCTGTCGCGTTGGAATGTGAGTTGTGGCTATTATTGGTTTATAAAACAATGCTCGATTGAGATGAGTAAGTAATGTTATGATGCAAATCTTGTGATGGTTGGCACAAACGAATAATTAGACTTCAACTGAGCAAATACAGAATTATTGGATTCCTGTAATCAGTAGTAATAGTTACTTTCGGAATAGCCTCCGCCATGCCAGTTAACAAAACATGTCGGGGTTGACTTGGTTGGTAAATTCCACCCAGTATTGCGTCGGTAATCAAATCAGTAATCAAATGCCACTCAACAAGCCAATGATTTCTGTGATTTCAACTTGGAGAGAACTCCTAGTCAAGGGGTCATCGATTGGAGTTAACAGGACAGTTACTGTGTCGCCATTTCCAGATGATCGGGCAACCTGATAATTACTCACTAGCGAAAGTGGTTGAACGTTCACATATGATAATTCGGTCGTGTCTAATGTGAGGTGAAAGGCGCAGTGGTAATTATGGTTGCCTGCTCATGAACAGCGTGTCCGTGGTTCAAGTCCCAGCAGTGACGGTGATATGCACTACTGACGAGCTCTAATGGGAGCGAAACTCGAGTCTAGTGCTTCCTTTCGTAAAAAGCCGACTGGAAAGTCTATGGGAATGTGACAGCTCTGATCTATTGTGGGTGATGTTCAACCTATATGAAGGAATGAACCCGAAGGTTTTCATCTGACTGATGTAAAACAAGGTGAACACATGTTTCATATCCATAGACCTTGGAACAAAGAATGACCGCTATCAGCAAAGATTTTATCAACACGCTTCTTGCATGGTTTTAACATGGACACAACAATAAAATCGGTGAAATACTTGTACAATGTCGAAGATCTGAGTAAAAAGTTTGAACTGTCGTCCAGATTATGAGATATTTGTTTTGAAGCTGTGGGAAAACGCAGAAGAACAGCACAACCAGCTGGTATGTAGATCAACACTAGGACTTTTTGAAATTAAAGGAAGGACAAAATAGCATCCAAGTTGTGAATCTCCGGAAATTTGTAAGAACAACTCTTGTTTGAGACCGATGCATATTATGATATAGAATAACCCGCAAGTGTTTGCAATGAATACATACTGAATATGTAATCCCATGCGATGCTCCAAAAATCAATGATAACTATTGCACCCTGTCGGGGCCGTGCTTGCGTATGTAGGTCTCGGCCTGGATATTAGTTGGCTGGATCGTTAACTAAATGTCCCGTAGATATTCGTGTGTATGTGGCTATGTTCCTATCAGACACTTGCATGCCCAGAAACACAGGGCTATACAACTGCATTCATGTTGACTATTCTTGGCTCTTCTTTCTACTCTATTCATAGGTATTTTCTACGTTGTACGACACGAATGCAGTTGCCACATAGATACGGCATTTTGAAGCAAATGTATAACAGTGACGATTGCCACTGAAAGTTGCTTAACAACGGATTTGATCCCGACTAAAATGTAGTCCGGTTCGAACTGCCCTTCGTCTCAATAGTCAAACGGATCATGCTGGAGAAAATAGGTTTACGAAAATTTGGAGAAATGAATAGAAAAAGACAAAATGGAAGAAGTGGCGACGCAGCGTATTCATACATACCACTGACTGCGCTACATTGCCAAATGGCGTTTCTAGCCTGTAATTTCAGGGATCCTGAGGACGTCAACAGAGCATACAACATTCACTTACATTATTCAAGGGAACGATAAGAACATTCATGTTTTTTGACCAAGCTGTCGCTTGACTACCACGTGGTTTGACTCTGCTGATGGTGATCTTAATAAATACCGTACGGCACGGAAAACGCCTAAGTGATATGCAAAACATGCGTCCCATTCGTTGTAAACTGTACTGCCAGAATGCTGGACCAAATGATCATGCGTCCCGAACATTCCGAAATACGCGCTGGCGCACTGCTGTGTCCTTCATTAGACCATCCCACATGGGTTGGGCTCATCGGAAGAGACAACCATGGTCAAAAACAGTAAAGCTGTGGATATCTTCGTCGCGAATGGACCGTACCCTTGAACTGTGAGGATAAAAACAAAGCACCCGTTTAATATATGTTCTTTGTTTCAACGATAACGAACGTTTGTCGATGCCACAGATGGCACAGTTTTAAAAAATACCTTCCTATTTTCGTCGATGTGTCGACGTCAAAACGTTAGACTGGGTATATCGGCATGTAGTACTACAACATGGGCAGGATAGTACGTCGTCTTTGATAACTTTGTACCTATCAATCATCATAGCAAAAAAACAAACGTTTATTATCGTTTATCACATACAAGAAACTGCTGATTATATATAAGAAGCGCATGATAACAAGAACTGCAATTAAGCTACTATAAAAATCAAGGTCAACACTGCTATAATGACTGCGTCGGAAAATTTTGGGCGCAGATAATTGGCTGATGTTGCCTAATCAACATAGATTCCGCTAATGCCAACAGCTTTTGTCTTTGGTTACGTAACAACAAAATGAACGGCGTTAATTGACCAACCAAATGACTTGTATCAAAGGCGGGTTTGGCAAACGACGACATCTGCTTACGGCTTGACCATCCAGTTGCTAGTGTGCGTTGAATCATCGCGTTCGGTAATCAAGTCCCGGCAGTGGCAATGATATGCACTACTGACGAGCTCTAATGAGAGCGAAACTGGAGTCTAGTGCTTCTTTTCGAAAGGGGCCGACTGGAAAGTCTATGGGAATGCAACAGCTGCGATCAATTGTGGGTGATGTTCAACTTGAAAACTTAAGGAAATGTTCCGCTGTCGTATACTTCAGTCCGTCCTATGAACATAGTGATTACCATAACTGCAAATGATTTGGTGAGTTAGCTGAGGAGCAGAATGGTACGCTGGACCACAATAAGCAACAGGGAAAACAATATTCCTAATGGGAAACAACATGCGAAATTCAATAACCGAGTAGCTGTTATCTAAGGTCAACGGTCGTTTTTCGTCAACATTGGTTGTTATGTGATCATCCCTAAAGGTCACATTCAGTCGAATTTATTTTGTTTTGGATGCGGTCTCAGTTTGAAATTCGGTCGCCTGTAGCTTACGGCAAAATTCTATAAACAGTAAAACGTTCTTCAGAAATTCTTCTTCACTATTACTGAAGATATTAGTGCATTTTTAACAAACCTTATGAAACAGATTTCGAACTAATCTACGCTTGTACACTTATTGTACAAAACCGTAGTCTGGCTCAACACCTGAAAACGAGAGCAAGAAAAATCTATTCGGATCACATAATGGGGCATGAACAAAAAACGGTTTATTGAGGCAAGATTTTTATCCGAAGTAATTCATCATTTCAGATATGGGCCTTCGAAATTGCCTAAAAGTTGTCACTGACTGGTGATAAGAAATCAGTGTTTATAAAACTTTTCTGAAAACGTTATGTTGTGGCAGATAGATATGACAGATTAATCTACCGACCATGAAGACACTGTTCTAGCGATAACCTTAAGAGGGTCGTTTAATAAAATGCTGATGTTGAGATTGATTCTAAAAGTAAACCTACCAGTTCACGGGCAATCTGTGTTCGTCTATTCGTTTTCATGCTGTTGTATTGTAGAGTAAGTTAGTCGTAACACGAGGCGCCTATCAAGAAGAATCAGGATACAACATCTTGAGGGGATTGTTACCGGTTAACATAGATCATTCATTGACGACATTATCGTATACCTCGCCGACACCAACTATCGCATAGATGTCACCATAGCATTTCGGGTAGTGTACAGAGTTGCTATCACTCAACCTAAGATGGCGCATTTTGGCGACTGCAGAATCGGTCACAATCAGCCTACTCGACCCTAACTCGTGTTCTACGAGGGAAAATTCCCGGTCTTTGCAATTTCCACGTCTCCACATCAATCATAGCCACTCGAACCACACACAAACTTCTGACTCTGATTGTGTGACCTAATCTCCAGTCAGCCTCCGGTTCAGGTTGTATGGGGTTCAGTTGTATGGAGTCTAACAATCGCTTATAGTGTCAGTCGTTAAAAATCGCCTCTTGCATTCGGCGGTTTGTTTCACGATATATTTCGATGAAACTTCTGTAACTCTATTGGCCTGAGGATTATCTGTGGAAAGCAATAGTTCGGGATATAGTTATCCATACTCATAGACAGACTACAAACCTCTGTTCACACGTCCAACCATGTCGTAATAGCAAGGAGGCAAACTTCAGACCGAAGCGACGTCACCCACCCAGATGGAAAATGTACTAGTTTCGAATGCTAGCAGTTTACTTGCATAAATAGAAAAATAAGTGAGGAGAGGACAAGAGTCGACCCTTTGGGTGCACCGGTGAAAGTGGTCACACGAAGGTATAAAGCAGTAGTGCATCACGTGACCTATGATGAGTTGATGGAATAATTGATTAACAGGTCACCCGAACCCAAAAGGATATCATAGTCCTTTGACAGTTGGCAAGACTTGCCAGTCAATCCTTTTCGAAAAGGAGCACTAGATTCCAATTTTGCTCTTATTACAATTTGTCATTAAGGTATGTCCTTGCAAGGGCCCGGACTAGATCTCCGTTCACCCCCTCATGAGAAGACTGTATCGTCCAGGACAGTTACTGTCCTCTCTCGAGGCAATCGGGCAATCTGAGAAGTGCCAACAAGCAAATGTAGTCGTGTTTGTGTATGATAATTCGGACGTGCTCAATGTGAGGTCACTGGCGCAGTGGTTAACATGGTTGCCTTATGAAGGCGTGATTAGGGTCCTAGTTCTTATCGTGGCAAAGATATGCTATACTGACGAGTACTAACTTGAGCGATATTCGTGTCTAGTGCTTCTTCTCGAAGGGGGGTGAGTGAAGTGTTTATAGGGATGCAACAACTACGATCAGTTGTGAATGATGTTCCACTTGTAAGTTCATAACTTCATAGGTCGTTACAGAAGAGAGAAGGAGCTCTGCTTGTGCATTGCTGTCTCTGTGTCAGTCGGGAGAAATTGCGCTGGACAGTCTGTGGGTATAAAGAAAAGGTGAATGGATCTAGGTGTAATATAATGTCAATGAATCTTCTAACTACAACCATTTCATCAACGAAAACTGAAACTCATTGGATCAATATTCGGTCAGACATGCGCAGTCAATGGTCTGTGAGACTGGGCTAGAGTAATGCTTAAGGAACTTTTAGTGCCGGTTGTCTCTCCTGTATATGTCGGCCAGGTAAAATCTCAAAGCCATCAATCGATTCAGCCGTGACTCCACAGTTGTGCAATGGGTTCCATTGTGGATAGACCCTAGCTTTGAAGCATTTCCGTCTACAGAGTAACCTGCCAGTTTCGTTGCTCAGTTTCAGTGAGTGACCCCGTGAACGTTCATCCTTATCTAATGGGAGGAAATGACTCAATGGATGTTCCGGGGTGTGATGTTTTTTGTTGGCAAGAATTAGATCACCGCCGAGATGTCTGTAAGTTTAAGATTGACGTAATTCTTCCCGTTTTCCCGAATAGGGATTTTCCTGAGCTCACACTTCTTCTAGTCTCCCATCTTCGAACACTTTCAGTAAGTCCTAAATCTATCTAAAGATGATGACAACAGGCCTGTATGTTCGCTTCCGGGTGTGAGTGGATCGCAGAGATGAAACTAGAAAAAACTTCAGATTTGTAGGGTTATTTGTGCCTTCTTAGCCATGGCAGCACAATTTGTAAACAAACCCGAACTGTCTACTGTTATGATCCCCAGGTCTCTTTTGCATGCTGATATGAGTAGCTTAATGTCTCTAAGCAGTAGTCAGTTAAATTTTGACAGCGAACGTGCATGATTTTACACTTTTTAATATTGGATGGCAAGTTATTTTTTATGGACCACTAGTGTGAATAGTTTAATTATTTCTGTAGACCTATTACACTTTCCGGATACTCTAGAAATTGCCAAAGTTTTCTGACATCGGTGTAGAGCGATATCGGCGACTTCACTTTACTGGGTAATTCATACTGAATAACAGGGGTCCTAAGGTTGATTCTTGCGGAACGCTGCTGTTGGCTGGGAACCACTCTAACAACTGTCCATTCACCTCGATGTTGGACCTACATTCAGTCGGATAATACTCTAATCAAGTTAGTAGGCGTTCATCAAGCTTATAACCGTTCAGTTTCCGCAGCATAATGGAATGATCGACTCTATCAAATACTTTGGAAGAGTCCAGATAAACCACGTCTATGGCCAATCCTGCGTCTGTAACCTTCGTCAAAACGTTACAAGCAGTCAGCAAATTCGTGACGCATGAGTATCCCTTATGAAAGCTTTGTTGCTCCTTGGTAAATAACTGGATATCCTCATTCTTAACCCGAGAAAAGTCATCTAACAGGCTCTCCAGTACTTTGGAGACCACTGAATGCAACCAAAATGGTCGATAATTTGCCATTACGTCTCTACACTCACCTTTGAAGATGGGTTTGATTGCGAGTTGTTTATAGGCTTCCAGTAAACGGCCGGTTGATAAGAAGCGATTGTAGAGAGCTGTATGCGGGTGTGTTAATTTTGTGGTGCAGCTTTTCAAGACGACATGGGAAATCAAGTCTGGATCGACCACTTTGTGGATCAGTAGATGGTCTAGCTTGACTCTGATTTGTGACACTGAAATTTGAAGTACTTCAGTGAAGTTACCTTCTGTACGTTCAAAAATCGTTCGTGATTTGCAGCTATACACACTTGTCTACTGTTTACACAGAGTGCTGATCATCTTTGCATCTGTACTGATAAGTCCATCACATGTTTACAGTTATGCAAAGCCAATCCTACTTTTTGTGTTTACTGCGACTTCGTTGTATAAAAGCTTGGGATTCATCTTCGGCTTTGCAGTAAGACCGCGTTGGTAGCACAATCGATCCTCTCTGATGGTAGCTGTTTGTTTTAACTGGTATCTGTTCTAGGCGGAAAGTTTCGGTCTAATCAAACGTCTGGTTCTACTCTTGCTTAAAACTGGGCAAGAGCTAGCTATGGAGGTAGGAAGCTTGTTATACTGCAAGCGTTACGTCAACGACACATTGATATTCACTCGAACTAAACAGTTGATAGATAACCTGGTGCAATACCTCAATATTTGTCACCCTACGATGAAGGTTACATGTGAAATTGAGGCCAAAAACCGCCTGCAATTTCTAAATATACTTGCAAGCTGCCGAGAAGATGGCTTGATTAAAGGAGCTGTCTGTACAAAATCCACACAGTCAGGCCAATAGTTAACCATCAGCAGCTTCACACCGGTGCAACATAAACGAACGCTAGTGAATACTCTGTTCACATGAGCAAAAAAAATCTGCACGTACGGCAGTCTTGTGAATGAACCACATGTGAGTACTCTCGTCCTACAATCAAATGGTTACCCCCAGGAAGTTCATAGATAAGTGCAGTAGACAAAGGTGGTTAATTTAGAGGAAAACAGCGTCTGCACACAGTCACATTTTAATGATGATTGCATCATGCATCAGGCAACAGTGACTGAAAAATTCAGTTCAGCGAAAGTTCAATGCAGCTGAACTCTGTGTAAACGCTTGGACACAAAATGTAATAGTGCCTTCAATCAAAAGAGATCAGCCTATCGGTACCGCTTCATATTGTATTTACCAATTTGCATGTAACTGCGGGGAACGTTGTAGGCAGAACCGAAAGATGCTTGAGCTCCAGAGTGAAGGAACATTTACCTAAAATGGGTACAAAGAACCGTATTACCAGAGAACAGCAGTGTCGCCTAAACACGTAAACAGCCAGTTTCCTCAATCGCTAGACACGACCTGACCACTGGTCAAGCTACAAATCTACTTCTTGCATTCAGAATCTTGTTGTGTCATTCTAACTCAAGATTCTTGCGGTTTGCTGAAGCGGTTGTAATCTATCTACTCAAGCCAGCCTTCTGTGTTCAGAAACAATTGTTCGTGAACTTGGTCCTCCCCTGAACTTAATGACCTATTCTGCCCTGCTTATTGTTTATCCACCCCTCTAGTCGTTTGCTGTGAAAAAACCATCGATGTTATTGTAAATTTGGTACTGGCGAATCAATACGAGATGCTTGCATCTACCAACGTTTATGTCTCAACTGCTTTTTCCTAACCTGTTCGAAGGAATCAATTGTTTCAAGTTTCTTGGTCTGTCAAAGTGATACGTGAACCCAGGCAACTGTGCGCGGACTGCAAACCTAGCTGCATACACATGTCTTTTCAATTCTCTTGTTAACGTAGTTATTCTCAGAAAGACGAAGCGAGCTTTTCAAGACTAAGTGCACGGGCCAAGACGGATGATTAACTCCGGTGACAAGCCAATAAGTTATGCTAGGAATCGTCACTGTTCTATATAGAACATGCGCTGCTTGAATGACACCATCAGCACTTTCGGCAGCAAGCATGTCGTATATAAAAATGCTCCCGTGTCTATGCTAATCAACTGCTTGAGCTTCAGGCAGCGATTGCAGGCGCGTGTATTTGTGTCGCTCAGGGTGTATTCTGAGTTATCCGCCCTGTTATGGTGTCATAAGCTCCTCGAAGTAAGTTGCGATATAAATGGCAACCCGCAGCTCTTTCGTATCTTCCGAAGTCGCTCTGATGAGTTGTCTGAAAAGCAACCGGATCATTACTCACAAGCGAAAGTGGTTGAGCGTCCACATATGATAATTCGGTCGTGCCTAACGTGAGGTCAATGGCGCGGTGGTAAACACGGTTGCCTGCTCATGAACAGCGTGTCCGTGGTTCAAGTCCCGGCAGTGGCGATGATATGCACTACTGATGAGCGCTAATGAGAGCGAAACTCGTGTCTAGTGCTTCTTTTCGAAAGGGGCCGACTGGAAAGTCTATGGGGATGCGGCAGCTGCGATCAATTGTAGGTGATGTTCAACTTGAAATTAACCAAATCCCCGGCTACTCATTAGTAATATACAGACAATGTTAAAATTCTTTTCGATCGTACTCTACCTAACCTTCTATCACTGCTGAACTACTCTTAGACAGGTTGAACACAATTATAGTCCAGCACATGATTATGGGTCAGTTTGCTGGTATTGTTTTGGGTGTGCTGGTGCCTGTGTCTATGGTGTTTGCTTTACAGTGTCTGTCAAGGAGAAATGAGCTAGAATTTCCCCTGCTTCTTTCCGTTCAGTTTGATTAGATGGGTCAGCTGCAGTTGCATGCGTGTCTTAGACTTTGAGTAGTTTTGTTGCCTGACTGTGGCTAAAACAGGGTGTGTTATTTTTCTGGCTGACAAAATGAGCCTCGAAATCAGCAGGCTGACTAGACAGTGTCTCGGTAGCTTGAGCGGGCTATGATTCATTTTATCAACATAAATCACGCCAATCGGCTGTTGAAGCGCTAGTCGTTCCCTCGCTTTGATCGGTGTTTTAGCTCTTTTCTTGCTAGCAGGTGTGTTTGTAGATTCAATATAGCGAGGTGGAATACACGGTGCATGTATGATGATTCAACAGGTGTAGAGTTTACTGACTAACAGGCTCTGTAGTGCAGATTGGCTCTCATTTAAAGTTACGGCACCTATACAGGTTGAGCACATATATCTCAGATTTTCAGTCAGGTTCTCTAATGAGTTGCAAGTCAAAGGCGGAACCAGTACACAGGTTGATTAAGCTTGAAGCTTGCACAGAAGACAGGTTAGTATCCTATAGTATTCGCGGAGCTCTTTATCGCAGACTGCATACCTTGAAAGCTCGATCTATCAAACGATTGTTATAATGTGTTAATCAGTTCACCACAGATATATCACAAACCGTCAACAGTCAGCTACCCAAGTATACTCAGACTTCCGACAGTCTGGTAAACAAATGCCAGCAAAACATAAGAGAAGAAACATAACATACAAACGTAGAAGTAACGGAAAGTAGGAAGTAGTTCAGTTACAACAATCAAATGCCATACTACTTATCAGTCGATAAAGCATTGTTCGGTGGATTACGCAGTCGTATAGCTCAGATACACCCCTCTTGTATCAAGTGTTCATAGAAGCAAGTGCATCAGATTGTCAGTATAATCCACTGTTGGCAATGAACGTCTATGGGCATACCGATGAGATTTATTAATGGTCGGCAAGGTAATCATTACATAAGTTTTGGTTTCCAGAACACTTTCAGCGTTGTAAAGGTGCATGACATTCGTGTAGTTTGAAACATCTTCCTGAGCATTTGGTTATCTTTAAAATTGTGAACTCTTGTCAACAAAGATTACATACATAAAATAGTCAATGATTGATCCAGTATATCTGTGTAGGGCTTGAGACCTTTTGGGTATCGAATGAATGGTCAGGCAATCTTGGTGATTTCTAAGTTTCAAGTTCTAATACGTCTTCTTCGGCCACGATATCATCGATAATTGGAATGATTCACAACACTGCTACTTAGGTGGACTACGCATCCCAAACAAAAAGTCCTAGCGAGATGTGTTTGTTTTTTTTTCTTCAGCATATCCATTACTCAGTAATCATTGATAGTTTATTGTGGATGCTGCTATCAAAGCTATTAACTGCTATGTTCCAAACGAGCAGCCTAGGTTAGTCAAATTGTTGTAACCAGTCCTACAGAATAATACCCATTCATTACTCAACATCGAAAACCGATCAACAATGAAAAACAAAGACTCAGGGCGTTGACCCCTGTGTAATGGTATTGACCCTGAAAAATAGTGTACAGAGAAACACATCATGCTAGCGAAGTACGGGTTGTGATTTTAGCCCCGGGATGGATATTACAAGGTGGATAGCGTGATTAAAACAAAGTCGATGGAAAAAAGACGAAATCATCAAAAATGTACAAGTAAATGCGAATATCGAGAATGTTATTTATTATAGTCGCTACAAAGTGCAAAAAGCTCACTTTGGAGCTGCACAAGATATTTCTGACAGTGAAAAGACTAACCTGAAACAAATATCGGTTGGAGAGGACTGAGAAAGCATACGATGAGTACCGTGTAGTGCGTAACCCAACAACAACCATTGTGAGGGTCAACAGACGTATGTACCGGCTAGATTTGACCAGCAAGTTCATTGTCAGTCCAAACGGATGATTCCATCGCCGAAAGCCGTTCATCATTTGTGCTGTATAGTCGAAACGACGTCTTAGCTGGGAGAATTACTAATGTCCCAGTATGTCGGTGTATTCACCACCATCTCCACAGAATGAGTATATACATCGAGCACCATCATTATGTATGTTTTGATAACAGTCACTCTCGTATTACACATCATGTTTAAAAGACTATGAACGCTTTGTATAAGTCCCCAGGTCCTGATATCATCTCTCTTCTAGCACCAAACAGTTG
>JTDE01003840.1:50070-60911 GCA_014338405.1 Paragonimus skrjabini miyazakii | reverse complement strand
TGACAGTTCTAAACTCCTGGTTCGAATTCGTAGTTCAGCTGGCAAAGCTACTTTCAGGCATACTGTTTCTGTCACCGATTCGAATTCACCTGGAGTCCAGATTTTTCGTAGTTGGGTTCCCTTTAAATTTTCTAATCTGTTGTAGTAATCTCCACGTACTTCGCTGATGTGGACCATTTTCATGAGTTCCAACCTTCCTCTGACCCAATGACTACCAGATTCCAGGCTGAAGCTGGAAGGACTATTTGCTTGTGATTGGCAAATGCATAGAGGAATCGATGTCGTATTTTATCGCATCTAACTGAAAAAGCAGAATGTCTCAGCTGGCCGTTGCATGCCTCCTAAATAGCGTTACCCGTTCGCCCTCTCAAAAAAAATGAACTGCAGGATACTCTATTGTGCCCCATTTTGGGCTGTCGACGTGCATGCATCTCGGTCTTGTCGTTGTTTGCACGGGCGTATGTGTACTCGCATCATTGTTTTTCTTTCTGATTCGATCACACATATGAGACTGATCTACCACACTCATGGACTGGCATTGCTTGTCTTTGTTTTACTTCATTCGTGTGTACTGTCTGTACGCTGTTACACTACGTACTTATAACAAGAGGCGGCTAGTACTTGCTGGCTAGCTACGTTTTGTACCACAAACTTAGCACTACGCAATCTTGTCTTCCAGATTACAAGGTTGCTTGTTAATCTAATGAATTGTTTGCTGTCAGTGGTTTCACTTATTCAGCGTTAAAAATCGTGGTGGTTTGAAAGTCAAGCATTCATCAGGATCGACCGGAGTCATTCTGGTTTTCTGTCACAACTTGTCTTTAACGTGTTAACCCAAATAGTACACTTATTTTACTTCCATCTTGCCCATTAGCGTACACCCGGAACTTTGATGTTTGGATGAGGACTGGTAGGCTTCGCTGTAACTCATTTCTGTCATATACGACAGTTCTCGGGAAACCAAAAGTCCACGTGTGGACTTTTGGCATGCCGCAAATCAAAAGTAGTTTCATAAGTAGTATTTGTTTAGAAAAATGGATTCCGAGGATTACTGCACACAACGCAGAATCCAAGCATACAGTGTCTTGCAGTAGCAGTCTTCACTGTCCGTCAATGTGAACGCAAATTGTTTGAGTTAGTTACATGGGAACTATCGAACGTCAATTTTCTCAACCTAGAGTCACCTTTTCAAGAAGATTCACTACGCCGTCTGTTTCTTGCGTTTAATAGAATGGCACCATTTGAATTAATCAAGAGAGCGACCATGTTGTTCAATCTTGAGATTTTTTAAACACTGCCTCCTGAGTGTACGTAAGTCATCTTGAGCAGAACACATGTCCGAAGCTACATTTGGCTAGAATGGATCCATAGAAACTGGGAGTCACGAGTTTCTATATAAATAAGTTGTGTTAGGTATTTTCCGGACGCCATGCGAACGACAAAGGTGCTAAACTCTGGTAAACAATCTAACTATGAACATTACTATGTACAGTTGTTGTGTTAGGGAATTCTTGAAAATACCACAGCTTACGGAATATCTCACTAACAATCTTGACTTTGGAACGATTTTTTGTGTACATGAAACGGTGGGCTGTCCGAAACTTTGACATCACTGTTTGATATTTTCGTGTTTTACGGTATCCATGGGCTTTGATGATTACAAATCGTCCCTTCAATCGCTCTAGCTAGTGCAATTTTACATTTGCTTACTGTATATCAGTTTGATTTAGCTCGGTATAATTGCTGACAAACCAACGTTCATCGGCGACCCAATGAACATCCGGAAAAACCATCATTCGAACAAAACCGGATCAAGGTCACTTCAAACGTCGTTACGACACGCAGAATACGTTCACGGTACGTATGCAAATACAGACACGGCAATAGATGACCGTAGTGTGAGAATTGTTCAGCATGCAATATTTCAAGACTCCGGCTGTCTCATCATTGCCAATGCTGGGCTCCAATTCTGTAAGGATCTACGCGTTTGGCGTGCTCTTTGATGATTCATGCGACGCCCGCATGCTTAAACACAAAGATGAAGACCTGATGAGCGCATGCAAGTGCCTAATTTTGCACACGGCTTATCTACGAAAAAACTTACATTATAAACTGCTTTTAAGTGTTGTCTTAAACACTTCCGTTTCCAGTATGGGGACGAATTCAGCGATGCACTGGATGCATCTCCGCGATCGGTGTGCACTTGAAGATGCAAACCTTTTCAGTTGACGTATTTTTGTGTGCCTTTCTTACAGCTACATTGGGCTCTCGTTCAATCGACTCATCGTGTAGGGGTCGTCATCTCATTTCTGAGTCATTTTTCGACGTTTAGCGTGCTCGACTATATGTTGATCTCAGACCCACAAACGAAATTATCATTCACATCGCACTGTGATTTAGCAGTGACGTTCGGAATGGGCGTTTGCTTGGAATCAGCCTTAGAAAATCCGTTAGTCAGAACGTCTGCATGCACCTCTCGCTGGGCACACATTCAGATGTAACGCACAGAGAACATGACTTCCTACTGCATTCTTCGTAATATCCCCAAACAACGTCGAGGCTGCTGTTGGCATGGCTTTCTACCGCGACAACCACTTCAATGTTATGTTTCTGAATAATAACAATCGTTCATCGTAAAACATAATGGCGCACAATTTGAGTTGTTACCGCATCCGCGTTTCCCTGAAGTTCTGGTCGATGTGAATTAATGGGATTGCTCGATTGATGAGCCATTCCAAGTTTTATGTATAGTTCGTCGTCAGGCTGGCTTGTACAGTATTACGTTGCATTACCAGGTGGTTGTCTTATCGGTGAATAGCTCTGCGTTTTGAAGGTGATTTCTGAACAAATCCTTCGCTTTAGTTGCTATTGTGTACCCAACACCAGGAACACGACTGGATGTCACGGAGGAAGAGTACAGTGCAAAATGTATTGGACTGTTTGATAGCTCTCGGGCAATTCATTGTCTGGAAAATTATTGGGGAGTGATAAAACTGCGAAGGAAAGGAGAAAATCGAACAATCTGACTATCCTCAATGTCACACGTGGCCATACTAGCTGTCATGTAAATTGGAACATGGTGCAGTTATAAGCAATGGAAAGAGAAGCACTTTTGGCCATTTCAGGAAGGCATTTCTGTGGTTATAACAACATGAATACGAGTGACAAATAATGTATTTTGTGATGTAGTTGGTGTTATGGTCTGAAAGTTATTAATAGCTGATGAAACATATACCTTTGTTTTAAAACTGATCGAAAAGCTAATTTGTTGAAAGCCTTATCCCAGACACTTGAAAAGGAATCAATATGTGATATTAATACTGGGGGAGGATATGGAGTTTGTGGACGTAAGTTACCATCAACTTGATTTAGTTGAACCAACATCGTTTGTCCGCGAAGGTTAAGGTTGCATGAGTTGCGTGCATAGAGTGCGACGTACTAGTGATTCATTCCTCCTGCCAAAAGCGATGCTCATGGAACGGTTGGTACGATAAATAAAAACTTCGATTCGTAACCGGAATGCTAGCGGTTCGATATTTTTTCAATCTGTCATCTTTCTGACTAATATAAACTAGAATGAAGCGTCGGCCACAGTTTCAGAGTTAGCTTATGCTTTAGTTGAAGGTTTTTCTTTAGAATTCCGTGACGATAATTTTTTCCAACAGCATGTGTGGTTGGTTTTGGCAGGTGAGGTGAAGTTCCGGACGTTTGATAGTTGACATATCTCTAGATTATATTTGATAAATACGAAAATTTACGTGCATGTAGACTTTCAGGTTGCATCTCAGTTGTTTTATTTACCGGGACCCTCTATCAACAATGAAGGTGATCACTACAACCCTAAGAATTCATATTATGATCGGTATTTCGACACGGTATGTTGTTAATTCTGAATTTGGAACGTTATTTCTGATCGATTAGACAGACTACCAAACCTTTGTTGAAGGAGCATGCATTTATGGCGTCGTTGATCTACCATCGGAAGTTGTGGTATATCAAACGGTAATTCGTTCGAACCCCTGCTGGCGCGACTGCTCCTGTCCAGGTTTGGGAAGACTCATTGTGCAGGTCACACGTAGCGGAAATATCGTGCTGTGAAACTCAGGGATCTTTAAGGGAGCTGCAGTATCATCCGTGCTTACCCCTCAGGCCGTACGTCGGACTGACCTTCATGCTTAGTGAATTGATTGCTCCAGACGGACTTGTAAATCGGTTTCAGTCGACATTTTTTTCTTCACCTACTTTTTATTATGAGTCCAACCTGTGGTCAAACATCGTTTGCGCATAAGCAATTTGTAAATCTCGTAGTTTAATCCTGGTTAAACGGATGCCTAATGAAATGTGGCAGTCTTACTGAATTTACGTCCAGAGTGATTCGTGCACAGTGTTGAAATACGGAAATTGTAATACTCGGAATTAAAAACTTCTAATAGCCCTAGAAATCGTACTAGGATTGAAACCTTCCGCGCAAGTAATAAGAAGACCTCGTACTGGTTGCAGTAAGCAGTTCATATTCATGAGACAAGAAGCCACATTTATGAATGTACAACAGTATTAAAGAAATCATAGTTTATCATTGGCTAGTCGTATTACCACATACAGTCACAAACTGAACGTTAATTGGTGCAACACGGAACAAAGAAATAAGCGAATAACAGAAGGCGTAACATTGACTGTTCGTCTATTCCTGATGTAGTATCTTCAACGCGACGTTTGGATCGGTCCCTTGTTAGAACTCCTATTGTGTCGGGGTTTGGATAAGCGGTGAATCAAGTAGATTTCCACCACTGGTATCCGCCATTCTTCTCGTTTAAAAAAAAACTTATACGGAGAATTTTTCTTGCCTATCTTCGTCAATGCATGGACCGAATGCATTCAGCTACCTGAAGATCCATGTAAACCCAGAAGCAACACGGTTGGTACGATTTCGAAAAGCAGAATCATCGATTGCGTGTGATTCATCCAACCCGTTCCTTTGTTGCATGTCAACTATGAAAATTTGATGTGAACAACAAACATGTTCACTCGTAAACTTCAGATTTTGCTCATGATAGTCATATTATCTACCGAACAGGTTTTCATAGTGATACGGAGACGTCTATTCTTCGGACCTAAATCATGACCAAGAAGTTTAATTCCATGTTCCTCGTTTAGCTATACTGCTAACTGAAAGACAACTGATTGTTCGTCATAGTCGGTTTTCTGGAGAAGTCCAGTTATCGTCCAAGGGTTCTAAAGCAAGCTCCGTCAAAAATTTCTCCGGAATCACTGAGGGGAGCTATCGTTGTAGGAGCTGAAAACGCGACATCAAACGGTTATGCCTTCTGTTAGGGAGAACTTGGATAAATTTGGAAACGCATTAGTCGACAAATATTCAACCACTGGGAGACATGAGCAGTAAGCCGTGACGCAGCACTTACTGCTACGTTCCTCTATTCTACTTAGAACGGGCGAGGGTGCTGAAATGGTCAAAAGTGGACGTGATCTCACCTCCTGTTGTTAAGTCCATTTTTCACGTTTTCGGAAACGACTTGATATAACGCACTCGTTGAGGTGTTGTCAACGTTTACGTTATTATACGGGTTAATATGGCAATGTTATTGGCGGCATAGTCATGTGAAGTTCTTTGACTCATCTTGAAAGGTGGACATAGGAGGCTGTTTTCATGGCAACTACAATTTTGATACACCGCTGACGATGAACGACAGAAGTTGAGCCGAGGATGTAATGACGATCGCAAGGTGGATATCTGCCGATATTGTATTAAATTCAGATCATGAACTTCGTACACCCTATGACATATTTGTACAGTCACCCGTTTTTAGCAATATGTTCCAGTGGTGATTGGTAGTCAGGGCATTGATGTTTTGTTGGTTACTTGAATGGAGGTGGTTGAGCATTTGGTTGTGATCATGCTCATGTTCCTAATCTGAGATCAATGACGCAGTGACCAACGCGGTTGTACGAAAGTGGTTCCGGTGTTCTAGTCTCGGCCGTGGCAAGGTTATACACTGCTCCTGAGCTCTCATAATAGAGGGCCTCAAATCTAGTGTTTTTTTCCAAAATGGGCTGGCTAGAAAGTCCATTCGATTGCGAAGGCTGCAATCAAGTGTGAGTGATGTTCGTTATCATTATCAACAAATCGACAACCGTTTTTCGTATCAAAAGTACCATTGCCGTTAGAAATCTATAGACTGAAGCTCTTTTAGATTACCTCTATAGGAAATGAACCATGCACAAACACGAAAGGTAGTCTTGACAGCATTGTACGGACACTTGGTGGATGCATTGCCAACGTCAACTGGTCACTTAGGCGTCAAATGTTCTAATAGCGAGATATTGGCTATCATTTGGTTGACCTTGTAGTTGTCACGCTGCTATACCGGTGGTCTGGGCGTCAGTTGATTGACATATTCATAAGCTACATGTGACTGGCACTTTATTTTTGCATTTGCATGCGTCCTGCCAAGAATGTGTTCTTATATTGCTTGGGAAAGAGATCTTAGCGTTGCAACAGATGCAGGTAAGTTTCCTTTGAAGAAGTAACTGTACGGTCATGACAAGTTTTCTAGTTGGAAACTTGAAGTTCCTTGTCAATCGTATTAAATGAAGGGCAAAAGGAAATGTTCCAGTATACGATTATGATAGCCAGTGTCCAACATAGTCAATCCACTAACTTCTAGGCCTTAATTTTTCCTCCACACATATGACTTCAGCATGTCGGCTGAAACACATTGTCTCCAAAAATTAACCCAACAGTATCCGTATGCATCAGATTTATCCATACTAATTTTGCTCTCATCACTGAGGCTGACAAAATGATATTCAGTCAAAGAAAACGTGAGCTTCGGAAGATAATGAGCGAAAGTATACTTGCTGTCTGTTTAACGAACTGGTTTTATTCACTTCATGTCCTAACAGTGAAGCTTTGCTTCGTGCCAGTTGCACACTCATTTTAGAGACGCCGAAGCAGCAGCTCGGACTTCCGGGACACTTCTTGTTGCACGGAAAGCAAATCGTAATATTTGTTTATTACCACGCCTTGATGAGCCCGTCATCGCTTCTTTTCCCTCGTGTGACACGGACAGTGCGGTTAACAAATAGAGTGCTAGTCATAGGTAACTTATGAATATGTCAATCAACTGACGCCCAGACCACCGGTATAACAGCGTGACAACTGCAAGGTCAACCAAATGATAGCCAATATCTCGCTATTAGAACATTTGACGTCTAAGTAACCAGCTGACGTTGGCAACACATCAACCATGTGTCCGTACAATACTGCCAAGACTACCTTTCGTGTTTGTACATAGTTTATTTCCTATAGAGGTAATCTAAAACAGCTTTAATCTGTAGGTTTCTAACGGCAATGGTACTTTTGATACGAAAAACGGTTGTCGATTTGTTAACAATAGCAGATATTTCTAAAATATAGGTAGCTGTACAATTGTGTTGTAGAGTGTAGTTTCCTGAATGACGAGGTACTTCTAACAAATTATTTCAAGCGTTCGGTCCTTTTTGTCACCAGCAAGTTGATGTTTTGTTCCGATGCTGTTAGGTCTTACCAAGATAACTTGTGCCGGGGAACGTACGTATGGTAGGCTGCTATCGAATAGTAATCCAGACACTTGATCAGAAGATCGCAGGCAGTGAGGTTACAAGAGTGTCTTTGATTTACATTCCGTAACTGTTACGTTTGCTTTTCTTCTGTGCTGAAACCGATCAGCCTTTTATAGTTGGCCTGCAAGCTATTATGCCATAACCACGGTTTCGGATGAAATGACCACTGGGACAAATTATTTGCAACACTCTCTTACTTAATTCTGAGGCTTTTGCCAACCACAAACGATAGCGTATTGTTCGCAAACGAATGTCTGATAACCTGACTATATCTACTGTGCGGTTGACTCTATTGCTCCATTAAAATTGAATACGAGTCCAATCCCCGGTCATGACAAAGCTATGCACTCCTAGCGAGTTTTACCACGAATGAAACTGAAGTCCAGTGCGTCTTTTTTAAAGGGGCTAGCTAGAAAGTTTATCTTACTGCGAACGGGCGCGCTCAAAATATGACCGACGTTCAACGTGTATCACTGAATTGTGTTTGTGATCACGACAACTGTGATAGTAGCAGTGCACTTCACAAAAGGTACCATAAAATGAATTGATGTATTGAATCTGAGCGCAAATCACTTGATCAGGTAAGGCCAATAAATTGACACTGTGATCATGTCGTGACAGTAAATTTTTCTACCTTTAAGACGGATATTTTTATGCCGATGGCTGATGCTGATTGGCTCGAGGTGACGCAAATTCAGATCAATTAGAAAGATCCGATCTATCCGTCAAAAGTTGAACGGTATGACGGCCATACGAAGTTGTGCATTACCTGATGTAATCGACCATTACGATCAACATGTAACCAATCAAAACACGGTAACCGATCGAGAACTACAACACGACACACTTTATAAGTATGATTTTCCAATGTGTTTGTCTGCGTTTCTCGTGGATAGCTTATAAGTATTGTTTCCTTATGTATTACCTATCCTCTTCATGATTGCAAAACATAACCAGTCAACCTGGTAGGAATGTTTTGGTTGTTTAGTATCGGAGAAATGTCGTCCATGGTGTACCGTTCGGTTATTGGATTTAGTCTCAGAATTCCATTAAAATGTTTCAGTTATGTCCGTGGGTTTTATAACTTTGCTTGTTGCGGACCAGATGCGATCGTATATTCAATAGTAGTGGTACTTAGGATCTCAATGACTTTCTGTACTTTGTGTTCATAATGTATATTCACACAGAAACAGGTTTCATATTTTCGTAACCAGGGCGCAATTGTAGCACAGCATTTTTGAGGTAACCTTGGAATGATGCGCTTACAGAACCAGTTAGTTAACCTTCATTTGCGGTGGCTTCATTCTACGCCGAGTGTCTGACGGCGCTGTCGAGACAATGTAAGCTAAACATGCATGAAGCTTTCAAGAGCATTAACATTGCTGTATTCACCTATAAAAGGTAATCATTATGAGAACCGCTCTAATGTTTGTCCATCTCTTCACGTAAATAACTAGCGTTTATCTGTTAATTATCTGAAGGTTACTTATGCAACAATACGACGCGACACTTTAAGTCGACGGTGGTTTCACGAAAATCTCTTTCCATCCTACATCACGTAATCAGTCGATTTATCAACGATTTATCAACGATTTATCAACGGTCATTGGATATACAATTCAGCTTTGCTCGTGATATTTTTGGCTAAAGAATTTCACATTTTTTGCGCTATTCCTAAAACATCTATCATGTTTTTATTGAATCCCTCATAAATAGTTCGATTTTATTGCTCCTTGTCACTTTATAATACGCGAAAATTTTGCATCTAACGTAGTACACTCTGTCACCTAAGGTATCTCAATGGAATTTCGTGTTAACTAAGCTCGGATACAATCAGTTGCACGCGCTCGATCTTACCGGTCAAACTTAGCTCAACTTCTAAACAAACGTAGTCCTGTTACCTTGGAATTAACTAAGAAACTCAACTAGCAGTTCACATTAGTACTAATGATGGCTGCCTACAAAATTGTCCATGTGTTTTATTATGATTACGGGCACTGTGTTATAATTCAATCGCCTCTCATCCATTGAAAATGTAAATCTGCCAGAAGCTGGATACTTATCTCTTGAGTTGAATAAAGCTTGTCACTCACTTAACTTGCCATAGGACGGTACATACAACCGGAGTGAAGTCTTTTTTGTTATCCCTGCTCTGGCCGGTAACACTGAGCTACCCGGTTGCTTAACCATGTTTCATTCTGAGCACGAGTTTCCAGTAATTTGATCTTGTGAAGTTCTTATCTCTGTTTAATCCCTTCTGTGTTTGCCACGTCTAACCAGGACCGATTCTTTTTTGTACGTGGTTCGTTTTGTGGTGTTGTGGATGTGTAATACCATAGTGGTTGTTATCTATTTGAACCACTTAGATTTATCGTTAGCTGAACATACCGTCAATCGACTGGTAAGCAGATGTGAGTTGTGTGATACGAAGTCTACATGGATATCTTTTGGTTACTCCTTTTCTTTTTGTTAAGCCAGAATAACAGTAAGTTTGCCATGAGGTTTGAGTTGGCGCATTGCTATCAAGTCCAAGAAAAGGGTTGATAATGAAAGTTGGGGAGAGAATATAGGCTACGAAGAACGATATCGGTGAGCCCATAGTTTGGTGTGATTTTCATTGGAAGTGGTTGTGGTAAATATTTTCACCCCAGAAGTAAACAGCAACCGACGTTTCAGTTATGTACCATTCAAAGGTCCAATAGTAGATTGTTGTCCAAGACCTGTAGACAAGTACCGTAATTTTTTCAGAGGTAGCGGTGTCTTTCCGTTGCTGTAAAAAAATACTTCAAAAAATAAACACCCCTAGGCGGTTGTAAACCAATTACATCTAATAGTATACCAATTGGATCCTTTTCGGTTTGCATTTCTTTTTTTACGGTGTGTACCGATATATGCTGAATGTCACTCTGCTCGTACAGGACTGATGCTTAGGTTTATTTGACAGTGCTTTGTATGCATAATTGGGTTTGTCCAACGATATCTGTTTTTATTCCGTTCCGCACGGACAACATGATGTTTGATAGACTGATTCAGCGGTTATTTGGAACTCCGGTAGCTTCGCACTTTGACAGTAATAGCAGCGCTTAAGTTCTGTCTTCGTCTACAAAGGATTACAGCTGTTCGTAGATAAATCAGTGCTTCACCGACAAAAAAGCAATCCCTACTACAACCCGACCGATACTGCTACCTTGGCGAGGTGGTCGGGCTTGTGTACTGTTTTG
>JTDE01003840.1:0-19658 GCA_014338405.1 Paragonimus skrjabini miyazakii | reverse complement strand
AGCCGGTTCCAATCCAAGCTGGATGATGTTCCTTGATCCTTTTTGACGTAACATCCAGTTAACGTCCGGCCTGGGCCTAACCAATTGGTGTGTGCGTAGCCTAATATTAGCATTCACTGTCACTCCTGAACAGACACTTCTTGTTTTTTGCGCCTTGTCTTATGACGTCTTGATGAAACCTATGTAATTGTATTGACTTGAGAAAGAATTATCGAAAACAATTGTTCGTCACATCGTTACTTTTGATATTATGGGAATTTTCCGGCACGGCAAATCGTTTATAACGATAACATTAACCCCATCTACACACTGTATAATACTGGAGCAAACGACTAATTCTGATACAAGCGGTTAACGATCAACTTTGAAGAGCAACACATCCTTATCGCGGACAAAGCATACTGAGTTAATTATTCCGGAGGGCCTGTATTGGATCGTCGCCTTGGTTACGCGCTCAATCGCTTGACCCAAAATCGTTAAAATGAGAAGAGACGCAGGAAGGGCGAGACAAAATTAGACCACAGAAGCTCTAAATTTTTAAGACAAAACGATTACCATAGATGGTCGACAGACAGAGCGAATCAAATGAAACAGTCATATATGGCAGTCAGGGTGTCAGAGCAAATCACGTTACGGGGGACATAAGAAGACAACGCGAGTCAAAAAACAGTCCAGATAACACACAAGCGTTCAACCGCACACCTGCAATCTAATTGGCTGAGTGGAACCATACCATCCGAGCTGGGCCGGCCGATCGATGTGGCGTGACGCGTCCTGCCTGTCGCTTTAGGAGATGCGCCTCCTAACACCTCTCCTTTGAGGTCGTTGATCGTATGTACGTGAATGTGGATTCACTTGGAGTGGGGTAACAGTGGTTCTTGTGCGGCTTGATCGTCGAGGTGTTGGCAACGTTTGGTGAATTCTCCTGAACCTCAATGTTGTGCGTCTCTGGCATGTCTCTTGACCCTTGGCGCTGTCCAGTAGTTCATCTAGCGGCTGCAAAGCCCATGTTCTGAGACTAGATGAGACGATTACACGTTCACCGAACAAGATGCAGGAATCGATAGTAGACAGACAATCTCTTCGCTGGAAATACTGCTTCATCTCATCATCAATGCGATCTTGGGGCCATCCATTGCCAAGATAGTGCTGAAGATTCTACAGAACTTGGTCTCGTCTTGTCGATTGCTGGATCGTAACAACCTGTTGGATTGTGTATGCATGAGTGGTGCCAAAACGATAACCGGTGTGCGAATTAATGGTGTTATCAGTCATCTACTTCTGATACCGAGTTAGGCGACTTTGTTGGTCTTATTGTAGAAATTGACTTATGCTGACATTCATTTTCTGGCCTACTCTAAAAGTCTATCCATCCTGGATACGAAGGTGATACGGACACTGGAATGATCCTTGATAAAACAAATTTCAAGAAGGTGATTGTACAACGCACTGCCAATTCTAGTGATAGTGTACAAAGTTGAAATCGATGGCGACCTAGCGTTCTTGAAACGTCTGACGCTGGCGTGCGGTGGGCAGGGTGAAAGTGTTGAAAGCAACACTGTATGAAATTTAATGGGACAATGTCATCATCCCAGTAAATTCGTCCTCTTAGGAAACTCCTACTCTGTAGTGATAAAATGTGATGAAGAAACACTACAGACTTATGGTGACGAAAAGTCAAGTCTGAATAATCGACTATCGACATGTGCAGCTATCGAGACGTGGAGCCAGAGGATTTCATGAAAGATACACATTCGTGGATTTTAGTGGTTGCTTACTCTAAAGCACTGACTACCGGCAACGCTCCCTACGATAGGTTTCAGCGCAATTTTCTATCCTTCGGCCTGCACGTGTATTCCGGTATCTTTCAGGAAGCGATCGCTACTGAAGCCGATGACTTCTCGTAATCTTCATATTGTCATATCTGAAGTCGAGGCATACCATTATCAAAAAGAATCCGAGAAGGTTGTTTAGAACGCATGAAATGTGATCGTCCCTGAGTTGCATGGACGCCAATGGTGTAATGCACTTCCAAAACCCTACACAGCAAAGCTGCCACCAAATGTATCCAGGAAGGAACGTCTCGTGCCATTAAAGTTTAAATGTCGTCGTGTTACTAATACTTGCAAAACTTCAGATCAGTCTGGGTTAAGTTCGGCACCTCCTCACTGGAGATTTCGGATGTTCAAGGATTTTCGGCTGGTGTTATTTTGTTATGTGAATCATTTTTAAACTTCAAATAGTTTGAATAGCTGGAATACGAACACTGACAGTTTTCAGCATTTCGTAACGAGTCATCAATAAAACGATAACTGATAAACGGCGAGTTCATATTTCACCAATAACGATAGGAGACATACGTCGCGAGATGTTAACATTTCGTTTGCCTACGACAAAGAATGGCTGAACATATGTCTAAGTGGTTGGTGCGCGCCATGACGCAACAGGCAATGGCAACAGAACGAGTGAAACGAAATCCGACCTCATCCATAGCAAAGCACATCATGGAAACAGGTCACGTTGTTGACCCCGCCAATTCGTTTCATGTGTTGTTGCGTAATCGGAATCCGAAGTTGCTTGCCTTCTCCGAATCTATGCTAATCAATACTTGCCGTCCGGTCTTGTGTGTGCATAAACTACTGACGAGCTCTAATGAGAGCGAAACTCGAGTCTAGTGCTTCTTTTCGAAAGGGGCCGACTGGAAAGTCTATGGGAATGCGACAGCTGCGATCAATTGTGGGTGATGTTCAATCTATATGAAAATCAAAATCCCCTACTACTCATCAGTAAACTGTTGACTCACGCAGTTTGTCTGTCCTGGAACTGATAACAGTCCTTGTTCTGTGTAAACCCAATCGTTGATTGTTTCTATTGTTGTTACTATCCGCATGTCCTATATATTCCAATGTTTTACGTTCGTGACTGAACAGAGTAAACGAAATGTTAACATCTAGCGACGTATGTCTTCTATCGTTACTGGTGAACTGGATCAAGGGAACGCAGTGTTTTAGAGTTCATATTTAAAGAAGCAGAAAGCGGGAATAGATAAGTGGACGTTAATCGTTGCAACGTGAACTATGCTCACCACAAATTAGGCTCACGGTCTACAAGGAATCATGATTAACTGTTTTGTGCATCCAATATAGGTATGTACTAGGCAAACAAGAATGCCTCTGGAAATTTTAAGAATAGTGTGTCGCGATGGGGCACTATAACTTTGAGGGCTGAAGTAAACTTCACGTTTTGGCCTGTTGCCCTAATCGATCTGGCTCTAGGATTTGTCATCTACTGTGACTACTGTATTGGCTATGAGCTTCACTCGTGTACCCACTTGGGCGCACGTTCCATCAGTCTGGTGATCAAAGAACCTACGTAACTTTTCCCCCAATTACACGGAAGTTGGTATGCGTATTACGACTTGGTATCAATGGGTTCATTCTTTCTGATCGGAAGCAGAGTTACCCGAAGAATCGGGTTATACAGTCCGAATTCGGTAGAGCTGTAAGTCAGCTTCTGTAAATAGAAATGTCCTGAGACGGTTGACACCACTAAAATATCACGTTTAAATATCAGTTCTACGTACACATTGCAGGGATTTGTTTGAATTTACAGGCGAAAGTTTCCCCATCCACTTTTTCGTAGAAGTTTTTCATGTTACCATCAAGTAAGGTTCTAGTATAAAGCAGATCCTTTTGAAGAAACATCTTTAAAAATCGTGTAAACGCCTTGAAAAAGCGCAACCACTGGGATATGTGAATAAAATCTTGGCCAAAATTTCATTTCCACATCCCTCAATAATCATGATATCGTTAATAAATTAGAGTTGTCTGCCAGTGCTCTCTCATACGCTTCAATAACTCCCACTTTGTCACTCAGAAACAAACACGCCCATGCCCAGATGCCCAATGTTGAAGAAGGTTGACTTGTCTGCGTTTACTTGAAGTTTTAATAAGCGGTCCAAGACATAATCGAGGGGACCCTCTTTTACATGTTACACTAATCAAGTCTGTCAAGCATAGTGACTGCATCACACAAGGCATCATTTTATAAATAAGTAGCGTTTATCCCCACTGACAACAGTATACACTGAAGTATGTTGCTTACTGGTACAACAGACACTCAGGTTGAGGTGGGCACACTTCAAGTAGCCTCTACGAACCTTGAGTACTCACGTGTTCAGTCATTGACTTATTCCCCACTCGTCTGTGACGAGTATACTACGCACAAACAAGGCTGCAGATATTCGGGAACTAAAGGGCAAGCCTCATCTCCAGAAAGGTGACGGAACAGAAGAGACTATCGGAATAGTGTGTACGCGCTATGGAAGAAGTGCCTCCGGAGCGAATGGCAATGTACTGCTACCTAATGTGTGTGAATACACGTCAGCCGTGCAAATGAGTGTACGTGTTCGTGGTCCCATGTTTCAACATAACCTGTACGGGAGTTCGTGTAATGAACAACTTTGCAGGTCAAACGTCTTTTGCGGTCACAACAACTGGTGCCGTGACGAACGTGAGGATAGAGATACCCTGGCCGCAGCCGTTCGAAAATAGAGACGTCCGGACGTTCCTGGAGGACGTTGGGAACGTCGCCGAAGTGGTCGGAGTCTAGACCAACCAGGCGAAACTGGCGGCCCTGAGGACACTGATGAATGGCGGGGCGAAGGCGGTGCTGGACGCAGCGGGAAGAGGCCCTGCGAAGATGGAGTGGACCGCTACGAAGGAGGAGCTGATGGCTGCGTTTGACAGCCCGGTCAACCGCCAGGAGGCCATGTGGCGGTTCAAAGCGGCCAGGCTTGAACAAGGAGCAGATCCATCCGCGTTCGCTGCCATTCTGTAAGGTTTGTTGGACAGGGCACTACTAGGACTACTACTACTAGGAGCAGTTTATTGAAGGTCTCCCGATGTTGTTTTACGACCAAGTCCGTATTGCCCATGACGCCCGGCGGATGGACCTTGATGAGCTTACAAGGGTGACGTGGTAAATGTGAGTTATGTCCGTGGCCTCAGTAGATACGAACGCCAATACGGACAAGAAGACACCGGAAGAAATGCAAAAAGCAATGGAGCAGCTGACAACGGATGCAGCCGCACGGAGAACAACATCATGGAAAAATGATCGTCTAGGAAGCTACTCCATCTATGGTTAAAAAGGACATTAGAAGTAGGATTGATGGTGACTGCTGCGTGAATGGATCAGTTGGCTTTTAAACTTATGGGTAATCATCAGACGACTTCGGTGGACAAGGCGCGTCATCCCTTGCTTCACAGTAGTTCCGTTTCCATGTGCGAACGGCAATAAAAAAAATTAACAGCCTTGAGTTTGATAAAAACAAGACAAGCGCAGAATCCTCCAAATGACACACTATAATGACGTCAAGAGCTTCCAATGTAGTGAACAGGAGCGATCGTATTATACTACTCACACCACTGCCATTCAGTAGTGGGGACCAGAGCATAGACTTTGACATTGAAGTTGTCGCAGGAAAAATACAAGAAGAAACATCGAAGTGCAGCAGCGTACGAAATGGTTCTTGGTACGTAAGGGAACGCAAAAGAATTGAACACTGACGTCTGTGGCAACCGTGGCCGCCTGGGCCCAGTAACGTACACAGATGATTATTTTTGTTTGTTGTCTTGTTGAAACGCATAACCCATGTGTTTGATTCCTGAATAAATAACCCTTGCGCCATCCGCGTTCCTGGTTCAAAACACTTGAAGCCAAATTCAGTGTTAAGACTGAATGTCTCTAGAAGAACGACGTGCAAGATACAAATAGTCTTATTCGGGATAAATTTTCAGAAAATAAGGGACTTATCTTTCTTCAATGAAGAATAAATTGTCCTTCATTTTAAGTGGATGTGTACTTATGTCTTCAAAGAGAGCGGTACAACACAGCTCACAAAGGCTGGGCTGAACTTCAACAAGAAGACCAGTAGTGAATGAACGAAGATGATTCTGAGACACGTTTTTAACTAGAATGACCGAATAAACAATGCTGTGTGATGAGCAGAGTGTTAGTCCTTACAGTAACGCGCTGGACAGACTTTCACTGCAATGTAAAATTGGATTTACTTAAGGGAACAGTGCCCTAATGAGACAATACTTCCATACATGTTTTCCCATTTCAGGAGAAGGTGACTACATACTCTCCATGGAATGTACGTATTGAATAGGTCATCTTGTCGTCACTTTTCAAACCTGATTGAAGCTTTCTGAGGCATATCTGATAAGCAAGTATACAAGGACACTGCGATACGAGGCAGTAATAACGGAAGTGAGGACTACCTTGGGGCGAGAAGCAACTAGTACACGTTAAACTTCTTTTTGGCTTTCTGTCAAAGGTGGATGCTCAGACGTTGTATTGGAGTTCCCAATCCCAACTTTACTGGCCGTCCATTTTTATGCTAGTCGATTGGGCATGGTCCGTGGAAATTTAGCCTGCTTAGTTTATTTAATCACGACTGATTCCGAAATCATTCTACCTACGTACAAACCACCTGGGTACAACTCACCTTGCAGATGATTCATTCCGAAAACGATTCACCCGGGGAATGACAATGGCTGCCCAGAAGCCTGAAATGAAATAGGAGTGCTGTGGACCACAGTTATCGTCGATGCACTGTAAAAGTTTAAAGCATTATATGAAATCGAACCTAGCTATCCTTAGCGGCGTCATTTTCAATCCATTGATCTAGTATAACGCTTGTCAACACATTCAAACGCGCGGGTATCGAGGCCAAGTTGGAAGGAATAATCGGAGATACTACTTTACGTTTCTTGCCCAATTATTGCGTAGCACTTTTTAAATTTCAAGGATGACCTATCATCATCTGTAACAATGCTTGCACGATAACTGCAATGTGTTTTTGATGAACTGTGACTCGGAGTGCCAGAACTCATGCGAAACACTCCTGTAGGTGAAATTTTCGGTATGAAGGAACAGATGCTCAGCGTCCGAGACTTAGTTTCCGTTCGAGATCATAGAAGTGGATATCTCAACCGGAGAGCCAGCGTTTCGCTCGATTTTACAGTAAGCACCATGCTATAAGTTCCACTATCACAGCGCAGAACTGTGTAAAACATGTAGATCAATGCCTCCACCATACGATATAAATGAGTTGGCCAACTGACTGCACACGTTGTAGCAGCGTGAGGAGACTAACGGGAAAAACATTAGTGGTTTGAATGAGTGTTAGAAACAAACTTGTAAGCAGTCGGTATTTATTGGTTTTGTCTTGCTTCTGGTCCACAGACTTCTTCAGACAAAATGAACCAGTAACAAAATTGGAACTATTTCAGAAAAACAACTACTGAGTTAATGAAGGAATTTAATGGAAAAATTACAGAGATCAAGACCGCGCTCGAGTAGTGGATGGAAGCCCAGTTAAAAGTGCATGAAGGCAAGACAGAGATGAACTCGATACAACTATGTAGATAACATTGTTAACTGGTGAGATGTATTGAGAAAAACTGAAACGGCAACTACGATGAGTGTTCAACAGTACGTGATGGTTGACGGCTCGGATGAGAATCTACAAAGAAATCAAAATAAACCTCTCCGGAAAACAAAGTCTTTCACGAGTGATTTTATGGGCGAACTCGTAAACCGACATAGCAGAACAAGTAATTCTGAGAAAACGACTCGGTCAAATAAAAAATACGCTTCATAAACAATTTGATATAGTAAAACAACTTTGCACTCATTTTTCATTTGTTTCGGTCATAATAAACCGTAGCATCCATAGTTGGCACAAATATATATCTTGAATAATCAAGTCTACTGTACTAAACACACCTCGAAAAACCAAAACGTAACGAATCTATGAATACATGCTACAAAAGGAATTTTAGGTAGGCCATCGATCAAAAGTGGTTCTATGAGTAGTATGTCTGTTGGCTATATTAAGCGTTGTCAAATGCACAACCATGATGCCTAACATTGTGAAACGGTATTTTTTCACTGTCATCTAGTATGGAGACAAAACGCTGAAGTCCATGGCATAGCAACACCTAATATTCAGAAGCACAGACTTGGAATAACCTTAGGAATCTCACTTCAATCCAAAACTCCCGCGCAATCAATAAGGACAGGACCTCTGACTGACTGCAGTAAGTAGTTAATCTTCGCGGGACAAGAACACAGATTTATGAAAGTACATCATTATTAAAGAAATCAGTGTATTTTACTGGATGCTTTCAATAGCAATTGTAACGTCATAAACTGAAATCTGGTTGGTCCAGTGCAGGATAAAATGAAAGATATAGCATTGACACTATTTGTCTAATCCTTATGTTGTATTCGAAAGAGACACTGAATTGATCCGTTGCTAGATTGTCTATTGTGTAGCGTTTTGAATAGGAGGTGAATCGAACAGCTTTTCATTACAGAACCATGTAGCATTAGTTTATGTAGTCATGTTTTATCTGTTAATATTTTCTGTAAGCACCCAATCGCACCTGTGTCCGTGGAAATCACACCAGTTTAGCTACGTTTGGAAGATGACTTTGCTGTTATCAATCTGTTTTCTGTTTCGAAAAAAAGATGGATTATTACCGCGAGAAGTTTTATGAAAAGTGTAAAATATTTACGTATACAGATAAGCTTAATCTGACGCAAATGAATCACAACGAAGAAATGTTACGAATATCTAATCCTGTCTTTGTAAAGAGATTGGATTGAACAAACGCATCGATACGAAGTCAATCGGCGATTTGTAGAAAGCAAAGATCAATCACTGTCGACAATGCGAGCAGACTGGCATGTCAGCGCGGTGACCAATCAGGGTAGCACGTTGCCTTAGCATTAGATTTTGCTATAACGAGCAGCGGAGTAAAACAAGTTGTTTAAGTGCGTCACGCATTAAAAAAAAACGAAATACAAACGGAGCGGAGTCGAACAATAGGAAAGCCAAGGCATCGGCACCAATTGTAACTCATTTTACCGATGCGTCTTGTCCGTAGATAACCAATAGAAACTCAAAAAACTGATATTTGCTTTGTGTCACAAGGACTGCTTTTGATTTAGTTCCGGTAGACAGCGGATTTCCAACAGTTTTCTCCTTGGTAAAAGAGTCTAAAAAGCCGAAGTACTTCGGATGAGCCGACCAACTTTTCGACGGAATCACAAGAGGAAACTGCGACTACTTAAAAATTGTCAGAGTTAGAGACCCCAACTGTGTGGAGTCATCTGAGGTCGGCTGCATAAAACCTGTTGTTGGCTTCTTTCGGAGAATGTATAGTAGCAGGATTAAAGTTATATACACAAAACTACAACTACAGTGGGACACAGTTCATAAGAATAATTTAGGAAACATGAACACGCTAATCGCGTTCTGTAAGTTACAGTCAAGTTTGCATTTCTGGCAGGTGTGTAAGTTGAGGTTGCTGTCTGGATGAGAGATGAACGTTGCGGTTCGTTTTACTTAGTGGGAAACTGCAAATTAGAGCCGACTGATTTAATAGCACCATGTGGACGGAACCAAGAGATGACGCTGCTGTTGAGCTTTGACTGACGTCAGTAACGGCAACGAACAGGGTATATTAACGAAATAGGATGAAGCCATCAACCACGTATGAGAAAATTATAGCAAACTTCTCGGAATCTTTACAAACGTAGGAGAAATAAGACAGAGTACGTAACAAATAAGCAATAAGGGTCTTAATCTCACCAAGCTGAAGGATCTACTTGCTAGTTCATAACACCAGTAGGCACTCCGCAATTATTGTATTAACATTGAGCACTCTTTCCATGGATGACAACAAACACCTATTAAATCGACACGTTAAAAGTGCACGAATATTTGAAGCTCGAGGCACGGTTCAATCCGATGGTGACCAAGTCAACGGGGACGCACTAAGCGCGTTCGATTATGATTGTACAGTTGCACACATTTTGCAACAAAAGAGAGTCATCAGCTTCATGCTTTGAAAGCTACATGATCAGTGGCTGGAACAGACAAAGTGAACCAAGGATTTGTTCCCCCAAGATTATAGTGGTTTTCCACAATCTTGGTCATCTCTAATGATAGGAGTTTATGGGGAGTGCGATTAAAGTGACGTTAGGCTCAGTGTTAACCTAGGCCCACGGAACGGAATCGCTTAGGATAGAGGAAGTAAACCGTTTTCGAGTATGAGCCGTTGAATGTCTGGCTACAGTAGTTCCCATGGGATACAACTGTTAAATCGCCCAGCTCGAGTAAGGAGAACACGAGTTCGTAAGACACCAAGTACAGAGAGTATTTATTGGTTCAATGGTACAGGCATATAAAGAATGAATTACCAAAGGCAAACGATCAACAACTAACTGACGAATCGGTAAGCACTTGTACAGGCGATTGGTTAGTTTGTTGCACGCTTTATCAGGCATAAGTTAGGACACGGGATTGCGTGGACATGTAAGCACGAGACTGCCTGTCCGACTCCGATCCAACAACAACCATCACATCTTTAGACATGAACAATCTCAAATGTGCTGAAAACGTTAACTAATGATCTGTTATGTCATATACCGCTTATCAATTTGCACAGCTATTTGAATTGGGCTGTTGATGACTTAGTGTACAAAAATGGAGGTATCTAATGGTATTTTAGCGCGCGGATGTCTTCTGAACCTGGAAACCCGTGACTAACAGTCTGTAAATAGGAAGATGCTGTTAGACTGAGTTGTCCGCTCATTAAGGACAAGTACTGACCTGATTTGCGTCTATATGGCGTAATCACCTTGACTCTGGTTGGGTGTGTTTATGTATAGAGACTCTAAAGTTCATTCCTGCCCTTTATATGACTATTAAGCGTGCCTTTGTGTGGGCGTATGGCGCCAGGACAACAATGTTAGCTATCGACACAGCGCTTTCAAGGACCGACTGCAAACGAACAAGCCCGGTTTGTCAACAAGGACGGTTTTCAATTGAACAACAAAAAACGATAGATGAATAAATGCGTAAGTGAGAAAAGGTAAAAAAGTGACCAGAATAGCATAAAGAAAACAAAGGCTAGCACGGACAAATAGAATATTATGCTGTGAGACAAGAATTCGGCATGCCTGACCGCTTGCTTGAAGCTATAAATCTCAAACCTTGGTGTTCACTGGAATGTAGTTATGGGGTATTTGGAATGTGTAGCGAAGCAACAGGACATGGAAATACAGAAGAACAAGAAAATGGTTGAACTGAAACACAGGGTGAGTGAGAAATGCGACCAAGTTTGTGCGCATGGCATCTCAAACAACAGTCAGTTGTATGGGTAGAGACTTGGAAGGGGCAAGACCAGCAGTAGTGATAATGTTGTCACTGGCTAATTTGGTGCATATATATATATATATATATTTGTGTGTGTTATATATGTTCAGTATGAACGTGTATGTGACAGAGGTTCACTAAACGCAGCGAACATGGCGACCCTAAATTAACCTCATTGGTCAATAGGTTGGATTGTAGTATTGATCACTGCCGACGCCTTGTTGCGTGGCACCACCGGTGGCGAATGGTTGTTGGCCACCCTGGTCCCCGATTCCAGAGTACATGGAGCCTGGAGGGCCTGACACATCACCGCCGGGCATAGATGAACCCCCAACTTCTGCGTCTGAGCCACCCAGACCCGTTTGTCCCATGCGGAAACGTTGTAACGCGAAAAATGTCAGACCAGCCTACAAAACGAAGCAGGACAATATCGTGATGAGTTGTGCTATGTTCTCAATGAATGAGTATAGTCTCCAGTCAAACATGAAGATATTACTAACAGTAAGACCCAAATGACCGGAACTTGTTCCTATATACCAAAAAGCAGTGATACGTTGCATAGTGCGCAGAAAACGGATACCCAATGATTTAGACCTATACCTGAAAATATTCTAGTTCTTACACCAGTTAATCTTTAACGCTAACTTTGATACTAAGCTCATCCCGTCATTAATCGATAGGCCCAAGCTACTATAAAGCCAAGTGTCTGGTAGGGTGCGTCCAAATAACGTCGCTTAACCGTCTACAGTCTGAATTGTCGTCAGTCTTTGACACTCTCAGTAACAGGAACGAGTGAAAGACAGACAGTCGGAGAAGTGTTCATGGTGCATCAGTACCAGAAGTCGTAAAATCCAACAGGATCAAGTTTGACTCGCTGGCTTTCTTAATTCACATGGTTTCCTCCATGTTTGAGACACAATGTGGAAATGGCGGTAATGGCCTTTAGATTTTAGTGATGCATTTTAGAAACTACGCCGAAACCTCCCTCGTAATTTTTTCCAGTTTGAGAAATTCAATCTTGCTTACTTAAAACATGCCCCAGACTAATTCAGTAGTTGAATGCAATTACATTCGTGTTCAGTCCCACTTGGCTAGTTTCTTCTGAGGTTCACGACGATGGTGCTATACTCTCTCTGTATATCGCTCCCTCTATATTCATAATGGGTCTGTGGCTATCAGTTCTCTTTTCAAGTTTGTCATTGACGTTGTTTTGGACTGTGCAAATTCAACTAACAAGAAAACCGTATACCTTCTGAGACTGCTACTCACCAGGTAGGTTAGTCGGCCTCTACAATTCCAAAACTGAGTCTCACAAAATACGTTACCGTGACTTCTTCTTTTCCATAACAGATTCTGCGATTAATATAGGTGGTTGTTGTTAATGTATACTCACCAGCTTTTCACACAATTCAAGATGTCCTACAGCTACTTATTGTGACACGACCTTTCCTTATCATCTAAGCTGGCCAGTTCGAATCAATGAACTCACCTCCAAAGTCCTGCAGAAAACTACTTGTTTGGTCTGTACACTGTTTCCATTCACCTCATGGTGCGTTCCCCCTTGCTGGTTATATTGTTCTCCTGTTGTGCTTGGTGGTCTGTTTGTCAAGTGCCGCAGTCACATAGGCAGTTCTTTTTAATTAGATGTACTGGTAACTCCTCATCCCGTACAGTTTAAACTGTTTCTCCTAAACACCTGAGAGCTTGAAAATTTCACTTGCATAAAATAGTTTACGACTCTTCTTACCCTCCATATAGTATACTCCTTGTTGTGTTTCTTTCTCACAGACGTCAGATGTGTTGAGTTTGTCACCTTTTTTGCTTCTCATAACGTATTATTTTCATGCCTGTTACGTTTATTATATATATTATATATGTATATATATATATATACGTGTGTGTGAACCACGCATTAGTGAGAGTAATGTTAATCGTAGTGACTAAAAGTTGATACTAACTACGTTGGCTCCGGATGTTATGCATTTAGCTAAGAAAACATTCCCACCCTTGCATACAGTAATGAGTGTCATCATAGTTGCTTGGCTTTCACTGTATGTTATTGAAGCACATCAGTAGTTCGATTTATTCTATGACTAGATATTGCGTGGATGTACCTAAATAATGAAAGGTGGCAAACATTGATATCGGGTTTCATTGAAGTGTGGAATTACATCGAATAAAGTCTAGGATTCCTTGACTTGACTAGACGAGGTTTCATGATTCAATTACCTTACAACGTTTACATTAGAAACGACTGATTTTTTCAGTTTCGACCAATCTGGTCGGATTATCCCACTGGACAAATTAACTAATCGTTTAGTTCGGAAGCTTAATTGTTTGTGAAATCATTAGTTTCTCAACGAAAAATATTTTAAGATTTCTTTCCGTACATATTAAGACAGAAGGGTTAGTGTCGAAAAATGTTGAATAACCTTGCTTTGCATCAGTAGAGCAGTAGTGACCTCATTACGGGCAAATGTTCATATTCCTCACCAAACTGTCGTTCTAATGAATATCGTACTCAGATCGCTTTGGCTGAATAAAGCTTCTCAAATAAGATTATTTGCAAGCTGCCTGATAAGTAACTAGCTGTTGGTGGTTTCATCAGAAACACCTCGGCGTGACTGAACAGACACATACGACCAGGTTAGTCACTAGAACCAGATATCCGAAAACAACATCCATCCGATAAGAACTTCGTCTGATGACAAAACAATCACCAGAGTGATTCAGAAACCAGTTGATTAAACCGGATAAACATAGACAAGGCCAGAATTGACCAAGATGGAGTACTGTGAGCAGTAACAATCTAATTTTGTTTTAATGTTCCGTTCATGATCGAACTGATCTAATAATATCGGATGGATCGCGTCCGTTCTGACCAACGGAAGGGGTAGAAAAGATGAAACATCCGTTTGATACTAGCTTTAACGAAGTAGTCAGTAATGCCGGTTGCATGGGCGTTTTTTAGGGAAAGGCCCAATGTTCACATTAACGTCAGGTGGTTGATCAAGCTATGCGAACTGATCAAGCCCACATAATTGTTTAACCCAGAAAGCCTACGCGAATAGAAGCAGATTGAACTTGGTAACAATAAACACGTTTCGGAAGAGCTGGCGTGTTTTTTCACGAGAAGAATGGTATTTCATCTCTCAAAATCCGATTACCGTCCATTCGAAGCAGTGAGTAAGATATTAGGATCTCATTAAAGTGGCTGTAAATACATTAAAGTGACACAGATCCCTTAAAAGAGATACATCAATGGAAGCACCCTGGTCCTTAGCCGGTTGTGAGGTTCACATAACCATCCTACAAGGGTGATGGATTAAACCTGAACGAAAACAATAGTAACAGTAACACTACGTTTCGAATAAAGTACAGACGTTACAACTACTCGGTACTCAACATCGAGGAACGGTGTGATTAAAAGCAGACGGGGATACTGTCAAACTGCCCGGGTATAATCGACATAAACTCTTACGTACTACAAAAACACCGTAACCAATACTTTAACTAGGCTCTGGATCAAGTGAAGAGGGACAATTTGTGGAAGAGGATTGTGTTACAGGGAATGTCATCCAGTTAGAGCACCCCATGGTCATTCGCGCTTTCGGTGGTTTGTCTTCTGTTTTCTGTTGGCTTGGTTACCTCTTTCTTCACGTTCCGCCTGCAGTATGCATAACTGTCCATCATGCGGATTTCCGATTTACTTTTTATGTGGCATTAACACATTTTTAGTTAGAGACGCGTTCTATACCTTTCTCAGGTTAAGATGTCTCGACGTCAATTTAAGCTGCCCCAAGGGAGTTAGCTTGATTTCAAAGTCGAACAGAATCTAAAAGCTAATTTGCGCGTAGGTAGGCAAAAAAACACGAAAATTGGTTGGCACCTACAGAGTGAGAGGACGCGATTCTGCCAGGTACAGAGAATAAACCAGGTCAGCTTATGTGGATCAAGTTACCTGGGACATGTTAAACTGACACCAGACATCTTAAACCAGAAAAGGTATTGTTCTCAAAAAGTTCGTATTGCAACTGCATCACTTGAGCCAACATACCTGCAAGAGGTCAGATCTGAAGAGCACCGCCTAGTTATCATGGTGATCATTTAGTAGACAGTAGTTTGACGTAGTTTAGGGAACAAAACCACCGCTCAATACACGCCTTACAATAAGTTCATTCGTCGAGTATAGGCTAACTACCAGTTTGCCAGAGTGGTGTGGAGACCGTTCACGGACGGATTTAAGCACCCCAGTGATCCGGTTTTGAGTAACTCTGTCATGAAGTTGAGTTAAGGTCAATCTAATTGCCTTGTTACTGCTTCTTCTGGGCGGGACTGGGTTCATCACAAGTATCAACTTGTTTCTGTGAGAGATACTAAGGAGTTCTTCTCTTCAACAGAAAGAATTGGCGTAAAATAGATTGACATCTTGTACATTTAGTTCTTGCATGGAAATATTTTTTTCCGGGGATGTAGTGTATTACGAGTGGTCAAGAAACGGACAGAATATATACTTCGAGAAGTGAAACAAACAAAATGTGCAAGTATGATGGCTCAGAGTATTCTGGTTTGATAAACCAAGGCACAAGGTCTTTGAATAATATCTGAGTAGTTCTCATTGGAGACTAAACATCCCAACAGGTTCCAGAGTTACCCTGTTCAAAACCATCACCTACATAAACAATATGGGACTGTGGTGATGTTGCGCTCATGGTAGTGCACAGTGAGAGCAGTAATATTGCTTAAAGGCGATACCATAGTTCAGATTTTTCCAATCGGTGACATCTTTTCACTGTTCCATAACCAACTCCAATTGTTGTTTTCTATGGAGCAGCACCTGAAGTAATTCTGAAACGGACTAGGCAAACAAAACATCTAGACTACGCACGAAGGTATCCGCCACTGATGTATTGCTGTCTATGATGATGATGATGATGACCTGCCAGGTCACATGCTGCCTTGATAATACCAGCCTGATTCACTTCACCACACAGATTGAAGAGCATTTGAAAATGATCGGCAGCAGAAATCCTACTTTTCTACGATTGAGCAACATCTAGGTTAAAAAATCTGCACCCTACTTGTGAGTTCCAGCTAAGATCACGTAGTTTGACGAAGTACGCATTTTTGGATTCTACTGTCGACTACGCCACTGTTACTTTTTCATAACCAAACGCACTCTCGAAAAAATAGGCTAACAGTTCAATGTATTTCACAAGCAAATCGGTAAATCTCAAGTGCTTCATCACTCAACATTGGAAACACAATTCTTTTTAGAAGACAAAATGTGGCTTGCAATTGCTTTCAGTGTCATGAAGCATAAAGTGGTCAAACGTGCCGAAGTTAGTAGCTTAAACCAACAGATTCTGCGAGTGAACGGTAACTGTTGTCGTCGTGCTGACACTGTTGAACGATATCGAAACAATTGCACGCCACATTTTGTATCCTAACAACAGATTACATATACAGCGGCTAACGAAGAAGAACTCGAAGTTTCTAGATTCGTCTGTAAAATATATTGAACTACAAGCGTGGTTTCGGGATTGCATCCAGTTTTGAAAAAGTACAAGTGGCACAAACGGTTCCGCATACGACTGAGACCGAGTGGTGTGACTGAATCGATCACCATCTTAATTCGATAGTGATAGTAGGAATCACAAATGATAGACGAGACTTGTTTTCATGAATACTCTTATTGGAAATGAAGTCAACTATCAGACGTAGGGTTTTTAGTTTGGGTCCCGCTTGCCTCAAGCGGATAGCTTGATAGTGTCAACCTCAGACATGCCTTAATGTATCAGAGGAGAGTAAACATCTCGTAAGTTGGAAATGCTTCATGATATTTACCAATGGTAAGAAGTATACGCCTTCAGTTTTGTTGGTAAAATTTGTGGAAATAAACTAAACAGCCTGTTCGCCCATGTTCCTCAGTTTTGTGCCACATCTTTTACTAATCACATAACACTGTCTTCATCAGGTATTCGGGAGATTGCTGCACTTATGCTTCAACTTACCCAAATTCCAGTTGAAACAAGTGAAAAGACTATTGCGGAACGAGCATTGTTCTCCTGCCAGTCCTCCACCTTGTGACGATCCAGCCATTTTTCCTCCGTGCTCGTCCATTTGTTTGTCAACAAACAGAAACTGACAAACCACAGAAACGTCCACAAACCTGAGAGGCAAGCAAAATATTACAGTTTCGTTTTAAATGTGAAAGTATCATGTAGAAACTGGAACGAACAATCGCTACTCGTTTGTGTGTGGTCTATCCACTGTATTGCGTTCGGCAGTCTATACGAGAATGTAATTGTAAACTTCATCTGGGTACAGTTTGCAATAAACGGATCAATGGTACGAATCAAACACGATAGGAAGTACCTGTGCGACAAGGGTCACATTTTAAGTTCACAAGGATAGAATGAAGTTGGTAGTTCAAGGTGTGGAAACGGCTGTTATCGGATAACACACTAAGTTGCGTATCTCACCAGAATGCTGCAGGTACATTGATCTCGCAAAAAGAAAACATCTAGAAAGAAGCATCAAGTAAGATAGATGTCCTTGCCCTAGATATCTCGGTTGTAACTGGATCTACGGTCTGTGAGCGCGTAATTTGACTCTAACAGATAATGGAATGACGGTTAACGACACGGAGGATAACAAAACAACGGACAACGGGGTACATACGATTAACTTGGAGATTCTCAGCCAATCCAACCACTCAAGGCAAACGCATGAAGACAGGAAGAAGACTGGTTTTAAACCAGAGTCTTATTACGTTGCTCAATCTGAAGACAACATGGTTACAAATTCGTTCACATTAATAGGGTTTGTGACTAATAGAAAAGTAAGGTCGACAATCGAACTAGACAAAAGTCCAGACAATATAGCGAGGCCCCGATCATGAAACGGGCGTGTAGACAGGATGCTAAAAATAGTAACAGAAGGTCAAGAGCGTTCGTGAAAGGCGGAGAATCCCATATTCGTGCCAACTTTGAAAAGTACTTAAAATAGGTCTTTTGAAAGGCAAACAGAACGATTTTTCGGAGAACTGGAGACTTCCCCGACAATCGCCATTCAGATTCAGGTGGCGATCGGCACCTTAGGACTATTTGCCACGGTTGTTCCTACAAATGAACACCGTTGAAACCGAAGCAGGAGTTGGATACAACCAAGTAAAACTGAGTCATAAATCCAAATACGAGTCAACCAATAATGCCCACCCGACCGACAGAGCAGTCCCCACGGCATCAGTTATAGTGATAAAAAGTGAACTAATTAATAGGAAGAGGACAATGTATGGGGCTGGATAAACCAGAAGTTACTGGGAAGGGCCATGCGAGGAGACAGGTGGTAAGAAGTAAGTATATAATATGAACCAACCGATAAGGAGTATTAGACGTATAGAGAAAGAATAAACTGCAATCCACGAGCACCGATTGGTTGCAAAAGCACTACATCCTTTGAAAGACCATTCCAGTGATCTACGACGCGCCGAAGTAGACAGGATTCAGCGCTTATATGATCAGATAGAGGTTTTTATTTTAAAGGGTGTTCACGGAAGACTTGCAGTCGTGCCTACATAAAAAGCCCAAAGACATCAGGACAAATGTGACGGGTTAATATACGGTAGGTGAGGACCAGATCACCTCGTGGTCGTCGATAAAATAGCGAATACACGTCCAATCTTTCTGAGAAGGACAGGCCTTTCAAACCCTGCATCAAGTGAGTACCTACACACAGCACCCTCTTCAGTGCTACCTTATCATGCACTAAATACAGTGGGTTCGCCTGAACGCAGTATTCGAGGTGAGATCCCACAAACGCAATAAACAGCTTCTAGAAATGATCCTCCGCCAACATCCTGAAAGTTCGGCAAACCATCCACAGCGCACGGAAGCCTTTGCTGGCAGCTCGGTGCCATTGATTGCTGACCTTGAAGTCGGTGGAGACTATGAAACCAAGGTCCACTCACTGACTCACAACAGGCAGTTTCATTTTTCCTAATGCATACGTGGGTATGGAAGTAACAGCTGAACCATTGCATAATAATGTGTATTTTTCACAATTTATCGGCATCAGCCACTCTGTTGACCACATCCGAAGCTGGTTTATGGCCCTGTGTAGAACCTCCGAACCTCATGACTTATGCATGACCTGCCACATCTGAAAACATCCATCCGAAAACACCAGTGAAGGCATTCCTAAGAGGTCTGGAAGCTCATTAACGTAAAACGATGGAATTAGAGACCTATAAACCTAACCCTATGGCACTCCGCTCATCACAGCATCTGTAGCGTTTTATACACTATTTTCTACTTCATAATTTTTTATTGTTGTTCATGCCTTTTCATCTTCTTCAACCTCACATGTACACATGATGTGAACGAGGTTAATCGAACGTACACACGATGTGAACGAG
>JTDE01003839.1:18805-68224 GCA_014338405.1 Paragonimus skrjabini miyazakii | reverse complement strand
TTTTCTTGACGCGTGTGTGACTACTTGGCGACAAAGCGGCGCCTTGACTTTCGTCAAACCTACAGCTCATACAGATAAGGTTTAAAGCAGAAGAAAAAAGTTGTTGGTACTGGCGTTCATTGAGGCCAGTGCATTTGAAGTGACACCACCTCTTGCACTGGTGGCACTGCATACCGTTTTGTACAGACATTTTGCATCCATAACGGCCGCAAATGCTCGCCACCTCAGTCAATCGAGTCCCAGCACTATTACATCTGACTCGCGTCATTGTCAACAAAAACAGGTGATACGCAATACAAAACAGATGTCGAAACGGATACAATACAATTCAAAAGCCTAAATGCGTAATGATTAGATATGTTGTTCGGTAACGAATAACAATAATCGAATGTAATTTTTGATGCACGGGGCACCAATAGAGCAAAAAATACGTAGACAATAACAGCGAGAAAATTTGAATCAAATTTCGAGTTACCCGCGATATATAGACGACCTGCCAGTGCAACTTTACAAACGACAGTGAACGAAACATTTTAAATGCATGCACATTTATTTTCCATCAGCGTAAATGTACAAAACAGTAGATCGGATCAGTACGCCGGCTTCTTCTCGTGCGCGGATAGGATACTTCAAATGAGAACGTCAGTGAATCAGGTTACTATACTGTCGCTAGTTATGTGATTAAGAATGAATAGGGAACCAGTTAGAGTTATTGCGCAACAAGCAAACATTATATGGACAACCTGATAGAGAACTTACAGTTGTTTCTAGAAGTAAAGGATTCATTCAAGAATGCTTCCGTGTATCTCTGCACACTGGTGTGATACACGTAGTTTTGTATGTGTATACATAATATATATTTAAACATATATACATATATATATGTATACCGTTGTAACTTGGGGTACGGCCTACGAGCGCGTAAACAGACAACGAAATAATGGTCAGTGGATCGGTAGATAACGGAACGACGTTCAACGGCTTTGTACAACGGACTACGAAATATGCAGGATTAATATGAATTTTCTCGTCCAACTCAACCACACAATGCTAACGGGCAAACACAGAGAAAAGACAGGCCTCCAGACAGAGCCAGTTTATGCCACTCAGTCCGAAGAAAACACGGTCACAAACTAGACAACATTTAAAGGGTTAGTGACCAATCAGAAAACAAGAACAGAAGTGGACGAAACAAAGATTCGGACAGTACAGTGATGTCCCAATTAAAGGACGAGCAAGTGGGCGGTGTGCCAGGAATTGGCTCTAGGCTAAAAAATCACGTGAAGGATGAAGTGCGTAGGCGAGATGAAGTGGCACATGACCGTGCCGACGATGAAGGTCACTTCGATCGGGATGAATTAGGCCTTTTCAAAGGCAAATGAAGAGGGTATTATCGGGGAATTGGTGTCTTCCGGATATATACATATATATGTATACATTAATGTATATTCGTATGCACATATATATACAAATATATGCATCGTTACAAACTGATGAGTGATTTGGGCAATTTGAAGTTGAACAACACCCACAATTAATCGCAGCTGTCGCATTCTCATAGACTTTTCAGTCGACCCCTTTCGAAAAGAAGCATTAGACTCGAGTTGAGCTCTCGTTAGAGCTCGTCAGTTGTGCATGTCCCCGTCACTGCCGGGACTAGAACCACAACCACGCTGTTCATGAGGCAACCCTGTTTACCATTTCGCCATTGACCTCATAATAGGCACAGCCGAATTATCAATTGTGAGCACAGCCACTTTCGCTTGTGAGTAATGATCAGGTTGCCCGATCACCTCGAGAGGAGAGAGTTACTGTCTGTTTACCCCAATCAACCCGGAGCAGTGCTACACCATGTTTTCAATGAATGCCTTTCAGATCAACAGACGCCTGCTTGACGCTGAGCGAGAAAAACTAACTGTATCCGGAAGATTTGGGCCTCTGCCTCGAACCCGTGTATCAATCTGTGACGCCCGTTCACAAACTGAACGTTTGACGGATAACGTCTATTGCCAAACAAATAATCTGCTGAACCCCGCCACAGCGATTTCTAAACCATCTCTTATGCGTGAGAGTTTAACGGCTACAACTGGAACCGCGGATGTCCAGCAGCCAGCTAAGTAGACCGAGGTGGTTTCCTCTTTCAATCATCCCAGTAGCAATGTTAATCTTTCCACTGGTATTGTGTAACAAGTGGAAACAAAAGAACCGGCGAATAGCTGGCCAGCTAGGGGACCAGAAACCCTTAACAAAGTTAATGCAAAGGACAAGGCAAATGATACTAGGAGCCATCTAGAAGACGCTGAGGTTCAGTTTGTTACCTGTATGAACTCAAAACCCTCGATAACTCTTATAGCGTAATCATTTCTAGCCTTGCAGGATCGCTGGCGAAATCATTGGTTGGGCGTGATCATCATGACCGCCAATCATGGTTCAAAATGTGTGCCGTAACAAGATTGGAGGAACGCTGCAAGTCAGCTGGACTCCAACGGCTCTTGCGGTCTAAATTGGCTGCTCTAACACAACTTCCCGCCTACTGAAGGTAACCTTCGAAGACCATCTGCACATTGAGACAGCGCTCACGACAGCACACCTACTTCGAGGTTCTTGTATGGCCCACATACGCCTGAAACCTGATCTTCCATGACTAGAAAGAATCCGCAGAAGTGAGTCGGAGAATCCCTTTGACAACTGTGACCAAAGTATAATCAGACATGGAATGCGAGATTCGTCTACTCTGACACCGTCGCCAGGTAATGAACTCTCACAATGGCGATTCATCAAAGATCAGCTTTTTCTAAGGGATATTATCTGTACTAGAGTAACAATAATGCCAGAACCGAGCCACCTTACCCACCTAGACACACCAAAACTGGTGAGAGTTGAATTCCTCACGGCCGACATGTCCAATGCGGTTCTGAATGCATGGCACTGTCACCAGTCGAATGTACCTGGAGGTATTCGGGTTCACAGAACGGTTCCCAGAAAACTGAGACAACTTAGAAGATCGTCGCTTTCATTTCCAACCCTCGTACCGATAGTTAAGGTCTTCTGGAACAAGTGTAACAGACAAGCCAGACGTTCTGGCTTCATGTACCAGTTACAATCGTAAACCAAATTTGAGCAACGTGGAGACACCAGGGGACAGCGTTCTTCTGAAGTAAGGGTTCCAACGACAGTCCTGTGAAAGGAGACAATAAAAACAAGCGTGAGCCAAAGGCCCGGTAAGACATGCACACGACTTACACAATCGAAAACAAAAGTGGCGCCAGCAACACGGCAGCACGATGCGTTACAACAAGTCTTCTCAAAAAACGCGCTCTCGCCGAATCCTTGTGAGTCGGCCTCAGCCCATGTGTAACTAAACCTTCAGCAACACCAACAATAGTTGCCCGTTCACAGGTCACGTTACTGGATAGTCGAATGGTAACATCCGAGGCATTCGTAATAAATCAAAGTGACTGGAGCTGCATGTACATTGACATTTCAAACTTGGCGAATAAACTTCCGAAGCTGAGGCTGCTCCATTTTGAAAAAAAACTCGACACTGTAGCACTTACATAGACGTGGCTTCAGTCGGACATAAAAAGCATAGAAGTAAACCTTCCTGAAATGAATGTTTTAAGAAGGAATAAGACCAATAAGCGGGGTGATGGAGAAGCACTGTACCTGTCTAATAACATAGACCATGTGGAATTAGACGATCTATTACTTCGTCTAGTATCCGAGTCTCTTTGGGTACGCATCCGTTTTTGTTCTGATGAGCCCCTCACCTTGGCTATTATCTACCACCCACCTGCAAGTGACACGGCGTTTAACGGCAACCTAGCCACTGCTTCACACAGAGCCATCGAGTTGACTTCAGGTAAAATTTTGATACTAGGAGATTTCAATCACCCGGATATCGATTTCCCAGCTCTGAACGTGCACTTTGGTCGGGACTCTTCCTCCGCCGCGTCGTTTCTAAAAACCACAATTGAATTAAGGTTATTTGAAATTGTACTAAATCCCACCACATGGCGCCATGGTTTGTCACCGTCCAGTTTAGACCTAGTCTTGATTAACCAGCCTGGTTTAGTTGAGAACTTCAGTACCGAAATGCCTGTAGGTTGCAATGATCACGCCCTAATTTTGTTCTGATTTATTTACGCCTCTTCTCGGGTGGTAGTTGATCCTCCAACACTACGTAACTACTTTAGAGGGGATTACGTGAGTATGAACGACTACATTCTGACGGCCTATCAGAACTTACCATCTTTATCCTCCGCGGAAGTATCTTGGCACTACATTAAGGCCACTATTGACAAGGCGACAAACTTACTTGTTCCATTAAAAATCAACAAAAGTAATAAGCTGTCCCACAGTATTCGTAAATGTACGAAAAAACTTATTTGTGGTAAGCATGGATGCAATTCAGCTTAACCTAGACCTCAGAAGATTACGACCAACGTAAGCTTATAAGAAAGTGGTGTAACGAGGCTGCTCATAGTGACAAACATGATGTGCAATCATTAGCGGCAGCCCGATTAAGTCAAAACCCCAAGTTCTTTTATAATCGGTTGTCTAAAGACGGTTCAGTAAAACCAGATATGCCCAGTCTGTTTACGGATTCTGGCCTGACTAACACCAACCAGGAGGCAGCGGAAATAATCGCAGATACCCTTGAAAAGGTGTTCCTGAAAAGTGACACCGCAGCCACCTTGTTTTCCAATTGCCGAACCCCTACGTCCAGCGTTCTCTGTCCTCAACGACATAGACTTTAGTCCCATTGCTGTTCTTGCGAAGCTCAAAAAATTGAACCCTAATAATTCTTAGGGTCCTAACGACATACCACCAAGACTGCTATAAAATTGTGCAGATTACCTAGTCGCAGTCGGTGCGCATAACATGCCTTTCAACTGCAGACCCACTTCTCCCCTTTGTTTATGTTCAAGGGTAATGGAAAGCGTTGTTGATGACGCTTTCCGACAACGTCTGAACGTGCGCGGAATGATAACCCCTCAACAGCACGTTTTTAGACAGGGCCACTCGTGCGCTACCAACCTAATAACTGCTCACGAGCAGTGGACTAAAGCAGTTGATTCTGGGGACCGAGTGGACATTATCCTGCCAGTATTCTCAAAAGTCTTCGATAGGGTTTGTCACAGACATACTACTTTCAAAACTGCAATGGTACGGAATTGGAGAGAAACTACTACAGTGGTTGGAGGCGTATTTAAGTGGACGCACCTTCTCTGTTCGAGTTAATAGCACCCATTCAACAATTCGAAATGCCCAATGTGGGGTACCGCAAGAGTCAATTTTAGGACCACTGCTGTTCACCCTATACGTCAATGAAATACCACCGATTTTGTCTTTGAGCGTTCTGATGTACGCAGGCAACACGAAGCTTTGGACGGTCATTCCTGGCCTCTCCGATGAATCCAGTCTACAATCAGATTTTAATGCACTGTGCACATGGTTTAGGCAAAATACTACTGAAAGCGGCGAAGTGTAAGGTCTTAAGGCTCTGTCATAATAGTGCAACCTCGTATCACCTTGATAATGTTAGACTTTGCGTATCTGAACAGGAGAAATATTTAGGGTCGACTGTCACTTAGGATCAAGGTCTCTCCGTTAACTGCAAACTGATGGCACGCAAGGCTACTTGTCTCTAACTTCATCAAGCGTACCCTAGGCTGCCTAATCCCAGTAAACTTCATTCCCATCTATACCACCGTAGTTTGACCACTACTAGAAGTAGATATTCTAGCCTGTTCCTCTTATCACTGAATGGATGTCTTAATGCTTGAACAAGTTCAACGCAAGGCTACGAAGCAAGTGAGGGGCCTTCGGTAACTGAGTTGGCAGAGCAAACTTCAAAGTTTAAATCTTCTCAATCTAGAGTTTCAAAAGATCAGAGGTGACACCATACTTGCCCCCAAAATTTTAACCGACCGCAATCACCCTTGCTCGTCCATCTTACCCAGCAGTGAATGTCCGAGTCCAAGAGGGAATAGTTTCAGTCTTAGGCATCAGTGCTACCGTTGGCTTTGCCGGCGTTATTTTATTGCACTCCGAGTGGTCCCCTTCTGGAATAACTTGCCAGAAGAGGTTGTCTCAGCCCCGAACCTTGACGTATTTAAGATAAGACTGGACAAATATTTCAGGGTAACCTAAGGTATTTTCAGTCCGCCTGCTTTTTCAAACAGTTATCGACAGAAAAAGGCAACCAGTATAGAGGAACCTACACACATCAATATGACTGGTATTTTGTCGTAGTGTGTCTGTTTTGTGTTTGGTTTGTGTACTATGCCTGATGCGTGTCTGCCTGTTTGTCCTGTTGCATGTTGGCATGGTGGGTGTGGTGGAAGTTTTGTGCGCGTTTGCGATTGCCTTATATACGCAACTGAATCCTTTCCTTTTTGTCAACTCTGTGCTTATGCTTCTGATCGAAGCATTCATGATGACCCTCCGCAACTCAAAATTGTCCCTGTCCGAAGTCCTCGTTCCGTGCCATCAAGAAACGGGTGAGCAAAATGTCGAAGAATTATCCGGACCTGCAAATAACTATGAAACCCGTGAAATCGCTGAAACCTGCACAATGAGAAAATTAGGCATCAAATCATTTAGTGTGTTATTAAGCCGAAACAAAAAGATTTTCTGCGGTATGAAAGGATGCCGACTTCCGAGTTCGTTGACAGCTCAACTGGTATTGCGCAATCGAGTCAGTTGACGATCTGACTCTGTTCGACTATAATTATAGTCGAAATTTGATTCAAATTCTCTCGCTGTTATTGTCTACTCATAGTTTTGTCTTATTGGTACCCTGAGCATCAAACAATTGCATACGTTTACTGCTATTCATCACCGAATAATATATTGATTGAATTATTTGGATGACATAGTATTTATTTTTGTATCTGCTTTATATCGCATATTGCTAGTGGCCCGAGTTAGGTCTAGCAGTGCTGGGACTCAACAAACACTCACCGAGGGGGTGAGCATTTGCGGCCGCTACGGGCGCAAAATATCCGTACAAAACGGCATGCAGTGTTGCTGGTGCCAAATGTGGTATCATTTCAAATGTACTGACCTCAATTAACACCAGTACAAACATCTTGCTTGTTCAGCCCTAAACTTTATGTGCATGAGCTGCAGATTCGACGAAAGTCAAGGCGCCGCTTTGCCGCTAACCGTTCACGCGCGCTCCACGAAAAGTGAAACGACGCAGAAAGCCTGCGACTGTAAATGCGGGACTCTGCTTGGCACAGTTTGTGCTTCCATTTCTTCTATGGGGAGTAAGCTGTAGAAATACCAACGGATCTTGTCAGGAATGAAGTTGGAACTTCAGTCTCTAAATGACTACATAGCGGTCGCTCTCCCTGGGGTTTCAACCACCAAGAAGGCAGTTGCCCTGTCAATTGCGCAGATACAAGATGCAGCAGCCAACACGAAACAGAGAGATCTCATGGATAAGAGAGTCGTTTTATAGGGTCGATTCTCTTCAACGTCCTCTCCAACCAAACTTGCGAAGTCAGTCCCAGATACTTCATCGCCCCCGGACGCTGCCAACCTTGAATTGACAAACGGGTCACGCACTAAGAAAACCAGAAGGTCAATCGGACTCTTGGTAACCGTGCCAGCTATTCTGAGTTCCGAGACAGTGTTGGGAAAATTAAAGGCTATGAAATCCACCAACGCCCACCTGAAAGGTGTTTCTTTCAGCCGCTCTCGGCAAGAAAGGGCGAAACGTGATCAGCAGGCTAAAACTAAATCACGAATCAGGGCAGACCGGAAACTACAACTGGAGACTAAAGTTGTGGTTTCTGCTCCAGCAGTATACACTCAGGCTTATGTACCAGCGGTGGAAAGCGAGAAAGCTGTTTCCGTAGTCGCCATCCCATCGGCCGACGCCCCAAGCACGGGTAAAAGTGTTCAAGACACCACACAAACGCCGTTCTCCGAGTTACCCATGCCAAAAACCAAGAATTCGGAACGATGGGGGCCTGTTGGGGATGCCGCCTATAAATCAAAAAGCATTTTATTGGCACGCCCACGAACCGTTTCTGTCAGTGGCTTTGTAAATCCGCGCACACTGCTTCCCTTCAAACCCTGCATCCAGCAGACAAAGAAGTCAAATTTTCCGTGGGTGAAAACTTTCAAACATCCCCCGAAAAAGCGGAACGTAGCAGGTGTACAGGGGCTGCAAGCTGTGACATCGAAAGTGCTGGTCAAGCGTACTGTAGGAACGCTGACATACGCACAAGTGGTGACGTCGCCCCCACGGCCTCAAAGGAGGGTCATCAGAACCACTCGACAGTGAATGCCGAGACCAACACCACCACCCTCCTCAATTTTAGGTCTTCTTTCCCAAACTCTTTCTCACACTCTCCTCTCTTCTTTCTCCAGAGGTCAAGTGAGGAGGTAGCTGTTAGATGCATGCATACGAACTGTCTGAGTTTATTCAATAAGTTGCCGGAAATCAGAAAGTTGACTCATGACACACAACCCCACATATTTGCCTTCACCGATACCCGGTTGCAAGCGACATCAGTGACAGTAAACTGAGTCTCCCCGGGCATTCAGTTTACCGAGCTAACCCCGCCCGAGGAAGAATGGGGTTTCTGTGATTTTCCTTTAGCATTGTCTCCCAACACCCACGGTTATCGGTGGATTTCATTCCCCTGGTAAATGTGAAGCACTGTAGCTTCGACCGGCATTTACCGTTTTCTCTAATCGGACATCCCTGACGATGACACTCTTCTTGTGAACCTAGACAACTTCCCAGGCATACAATACTTTACCCATCTGCTTTTTATGGGAGACTTTAATGCACCGAAAATGAACTGGGCATCAGTTTCCCATCAGAAACGTGGAAGCAGATTATCAACCTCCTTATTGACGCTGATACGACGAAGAGCGTGGACACAGCATGTCAACGTCCCGACGCGGCATCGTTCTGGTCAGACTCCCTCTCTGCTCAAACTAGTTATCACTAATGAGAGCCACCCGGTAGACAGGGTGATCATCAAGCCACCATTTGGACACAGTGATCACTTTTTGCTCATCATTGATCCTATATGTTACTGGTTAGAACAACCAGTAAAGAAGTCCGCAGTTGAGGACTTTAATCCGGCTGATTTTAATGGCCTAAGAAGTCACCTAGGTTCACTTTTTTTATTATGGCTCCGTGGACCAGAATTACCGTGCACTTCAAAGCGCAATTCAGAAAGCAGACGACTTATTCGTGCCGCGCAAGCTGTGCACTTTCTCTTATCGGCCATCTTTTCCGCGCAGAATACGTCGTCTCCTTGATAACCGTTCCTACCTATTCGCGAAGCATAAGCTTACGGAAATGTCGGAGGACCCAAGCGCGTTCCACGTTGTTCGAAATAGGTGTAGATGGGATATCCGTGAGCACTCCAAACTCGTACAAGAAAGGTCCTCCTCAGAGCTCGCGGGAACAAAAACTTCTTATTTAAGCACATGCAATGACTAAGGAAGAATAAACCCTCGGCTCTTTCTCTACGACTGCCTGACGGGGAGACCTCATTTGACTCCCTGGTTTTGGCCTAGCTATTCAGGGAGTGCTACTCGATAGTCTACAACGTCGCACCGCCGGTTTGGCATCCTATCCTTCCACTGCAGAATTTCTAGCAACCACTGGTTACCGCTGAGTTTTCTGTGCTGGATGTTGAGGAACTTTTGTTTAAGATGAATTCATACGGTTCATCAGGTCCTGACAAGATCCATCCCAGAATTTCCAAAGAAGCAGCTGCTAATCTGGCAGAACCCTTTTATAAGCTGTTTAAACAGACACTCCAGATTGGCATTCTCCCTAGTGCATGGAAAGAGGCGACGGTCACGCCCATATTTAAAACTGGCAACCGGCACTTTCCGGCTAGCTATCGGCCAATCAGCCTCACTAGTATTCCGTGCAAGATAATGGAGCGCTTATTAAAGCGTGCCATCCTTAACCACTTCTTATCAAACCATCTTTCTTCCTCTACCCAGCATGGCTTCCTTCCTTATCGGTCATGCATAACTAACATGCTTGTTTTCATGGGCAGTCTGACGGAGACCAGAGACAATGACCTCATTTCAGATGCCATCTCCTTCGACTTTGACAAGGCTTTCGACCACGTCCCACACGGCCTCCTGAAACACAAACTGGAAGCCTATGGTATTCAAGGATAGGTTCTTCGTTGGATTGTATCTTCCCTTAATAACAGAACGTTTAGAGTTAAAACCGGAACAGAACTTTCATCTCCTTCTCTCATTTCTGCGGGAGTTCCTCAAGGGTCAGTGTTAGGTCATCTGTTATTCATGATCTACACAATGACCTTCCGGAAAATATTTCCAGCAACGTCCTGCTATATGCCGCTGACCCAAAAATATGGAATACCACTGATCCCAGTGCACTTCAGATTGATCTTGATGCGATTAAGCGTTGGTCGGACAACTGAAGTCTTCCACTAAATGATAGTAAGTGCACACATATGTCACTCTGTGGAGACTGGCAATGCCTTCGTGATTCATAGTGCACTCGGCACAGTAGATATGCAAATGTATCTGAGGAAATATCTGGGCCTCTGATTGTCGTATAACTTATCTTTCGCTCATCACCATGAGATGGTGGCGAAAAAAGAATTTGTCGTTCTTAAGATGATTAAGCGCACTTTATCCCGCATAGGCAAGAGAGTGTTTTAAATGCTTTACGTGGTATATATAAGACCTTTCCTTGAGTATGCAAGTCAGGTCGCGTATGTCGGCCTGAAGAAAGACATCTTAGCCGTTGAGCATGTCCAGCGCGTGGCTACCAAATTAGTCACGGGCCCAAGAAATGTCGCGTACGAGTCCCGACTTGAAATTCTTGATCTTTACCCATTTGCATTTCGAAGACTGCGCGGTGATTTAGTTCCTACACACTTCTTCTTTAGAGTAGGTCTCATTGAGCAGTTCTTCATCATAGTGAATAATGACGGCTGGCGGGGACATAACAAAAAGCTTTTCAAGCTTCGTCTTCGGACCTTCCTTGGGCAGCAGTTCTTTTCTTACAGATTTATTAGCCTTTGGAACAGTCTTCCTCCTGAGGTCGTTAACAGCGCCTCTAACCATCGATTTAAATCATTATTTGACTCTCATTTTCAAAACACTAGTATGCAGATAATGACTTTGTTTCTGGTATTTACTGTAATCCCGAAGAGCGGTGCTACACCCTGTTTTCAATGACTGTCTTTCAGATAAGCAGACGCCCGCTTGACGCTGACCAAGAAAAACTGACTGGATCCGGGAACCTTGGGCCTCTGCCTCGAACCCGTGTATCAATCGCTGAATCGCTGGAGGATGAACATCTGATGAACATTTGGTGAAGGACATTAACTCGCAAGGTGTGAATGGGAAGAGGTCTTTCTCCGGTACATTGTTGGTGAAGGCTGTAGTCTGTGAAATCCGGTTTTTCCTGTACAGTAACTTCTAGATGAGACAATGAGTGTTCTGCCAGAGTTACACACCAACAAATCAGGGAGCATATTCAGTGCCATTTCTAAAAAATATGGCAGAACATCCATCACAGGCGTAAACCGTTGGAAACCATGCTGCTAGCAGCAGACGATATAGAAAACTCTTCATGCTCCTCACTGTAGTTGCCCAATATATTTTTACAGCACATCTGACTCCTCTGCTTGCGGTATTACGCGCTTCACGGCGATAGTGAACGATTATGTTGGTAGTCTCGTAGAACCAAAGATTGGACGTAGTAAGTGCAGCAGGACGTGTAAAGCGCGTAGTCGTTAGTGTAGTTTGGGTGTAGTTTTTGAGTATCACATGGGTGTCACAGTTTGTCCCATTGTTACTCTCAAACGACACTCGTGCGGACTGGAGGCTCAGTGAAAATTAACAGCATTTACTGTAACCGTCATACTCATTGGAAACGCAAAACGATGCTGATCACTAGATACCCATCGGGGATACGAATGTTTTAACTGGTAGACCGATAGCTTACAACGAAGAGAACCGGGCCAGACAGGCTAAACGTCGTTTGTGGGAGATTTAATTCTGACTGAGTTTCATTATCGTTACAATAGCACAGTTTAGTATCATACCTCATTTGATGGCAGGGTTGTGTTGAGAATCGGTACACCATTCCGGACAGGAAATGTTACATCTACTGTAACGGTTAATCGTCGACCGTTACGTCTGTCTTAACACTCCTCGTAATTTTTGCTGGATTATTCCTCCTGCCCGATGTTTTTTTTTCTAGGCAATATTGACCTCCTTCAACAGTTCTACTTGTTAATTTCTCGTCTATCACGTTAGCGCGAAGCCCAGATGTACTACTGTCCTTGACTGATAATATCTCGAAAAACCCAGCATTCGGTATATATCACCACACACAGCTGGGATTAGTCTAATACTGCCTAGCTTCGTCGTTTACGAGTCTTACGGGAGCTCCCGTGCAAATTTTTGCGATTGGTTCAACTTGCTATGAAACTGTCACCTACTAACAGTTAATGTTGCATATCGCATTTTCACGCGGAACCGTTCAGTACTCAGTCTGCGCCGCTTGACGTTCATTTAGCCGAGAATCACCGAAGCCGGGATTCAGTATATGTCTTACTTCAACTTTATCCGTCCGTCCATGGTTGCCTCCGTTGTACATGGTGCACAGGACGATGCGTTGACTACCACACACTAAACAAGGCAGGTGCTATAGTTCGTTCATCCATAACGGTCATAAGCCTGACCAGAATGTAGTGTGGCTCGGGCCGCCACTCATCTCAACAGTGACGAGGAATAGCCTAGATGAAAAACGACTTGTTGGAAATGGTAAAAACTAATAAAAGAAAGCTAACCGGAAACCTAGAAATGGTTTTAATGCAGGCACACCACTGATTGCTGCACTCTATCACATAGGGCAGTGTTTTTAGTCAGTGGTTTAAAGGCCCGGGTCGCGAAGAGGACATTTACTTCCTTTACCCTGGCGGAACGATTTGGATTTTCATACCCCGTGACCACGACGCTATTTCTCCACCCCGCGGTTTTACCCACCTGTTTATATTCTCAGTAAACAATAGTCGGAGCGTATAACGTTCAGCTGACATACCGAGTACGTGACGCAGCCAGTTGGCATATGTTTCAGCCCCTTCATGAAATGATGGTCAACCCATCCCGCATACAGATGTTTACCATGATTAATCCTGCATGGGTTGATTACAAGATCATAGAAGCCTCTGAAGACCTCTCGAAGGGCGCACTTGTTGTATCATCCGGACTATTCGAACCATCATCCATGCTACTTTACCTTCGCGACGCTACTCAAGCTCTTCAACATTTCATACACGGTACCCACGAAACAAATAATGCTTACTCGGGCTTGAGCAACATTTTCACCGATATCTGGTTGCCAGAACATTGTACCGATTTGCGTTCATTGCTCGACGTGTTGTCGCTTCATGGGTTTGGCCCCAGTCCAGTTACTATGTTCCGCGTAACACCCTTAGAACAACGCTTCTCCGCCAATGGGTTCGTATCCTTGTCTGCTAAAGTGCAAACGGCATTGGACTAACCAGAACTGACTGCTTCGGCTCAATGAATTAGTTCAGTCAGTAATACGCGCGCGTGATTTTTTTAAATCGCCGACTCATTCTTACTTGCACCCACCTCGTGCAACTGCCCACCGACCTGCTTGAAGGCAACAGATGTTCGTTTTCTCTTGGAACTGTTGCACAAAACGTCGTTGTTTAGTTAAAAGCAGCCACCACCTACATACCGTCACTTTTCTGATATCATCCTTCCGTGCCATTAGCGTCAACCATGAGCACATCTAACGTGACTTTCGAAGGAGATCTGCGGCGACAGCACGGCTTCGATATGCGAGCGAGTGGACACTAATACAGTGAAAGTGAATGCAGGTCGTACTTTTGTGTGCGCAACCACCTCTCGCTATTCCTACTTGTTCAATCAAACATTCACGCAGATACTAATATCGCGGCAAAGCGATTACAGTCGATAATCATACGGTGTCAGTGATGAGTGACTGTGGTCGACACGTTAGGTGAGATGGCAGCTAACCGAGCTCAGTGGCGTGAATGTTGTCGTTTTTTGGCCGAGTTGTCTGTGAAGTGACGTGGGGCAGTGAAAGCCGTAAGGAAGCTGTCTTGCTGATGACGCCTTACTTTCACTTACAGCATGGTTGTTTGTTTGCAAGGTGTAGGCGCCTTGATGTTGTATGTTTGAAAATAGACGTGGCTATTTTTAATAGTTAGCTCCATTCCCCTCCCCTTCTTTTTTACTCGCTTTTCACACAGGTTTTTTCTTTCTTTTTTACCTTCGTGGTTGTGTGGCAGTTAAGCATCAGTGTGAACCACTGATGTATTGCTGTCTATGATGATGATGACGTCGGCATGTATTGTCCCATCTGGGGAAATGAAATCTTATCGACTGTTTCATTCATTACTTTTGGCATCTGTCAGATAACTCCCAGCAATACCTGATAGCTAGGTTTTGTCATTCCTTTCATGACCGATGTCCGTCCCACCTCAGCCATATGGAATCTATTCGCGGACGCTCTTTCATGTGTCAGTGCCACGACCAGCAGAACGCACTTTAGTGGATCTCGCGGCAGTCGTAGCTCCACAAGCTGATGACTCAGAAACGGAACTTCTTCGAGTCTACCTTTTCCAAGGGTAAGGGCATCATAGTGCATTTTTCCTAAAAGTCGCTCATTTGGGATGCCTGAAAACTCATCCCGTATCCAGTTATACATTTACCCTTTTGATATCCTGCCACTTAATCGTTACACATCTCACCACCCGGCAATTGGAGAGTTGGTTAATTGTTTTCACCGGTGACTTGAAAGTCCCCTGTCCACTCGCAACAACTCTCCATGATAATGGGTTCTGCCATCATTCCAGTGGGTATTTGGAATCCATCGATCACAAGTCTGTACTACCGATCGTGATCAGACTGTATCGCTGTGAAATTGATTTCTCAGCTCTGAGTTATCCAAGTCTTGTGGATGATAGTAATACTTAGAAAACAAACGGTAATTTAATATTTCATCGGAAAAATTATTCAGCCTAAGACGATCGGGACCTCAGTTTCACGATCGTTAATTCTCTCAATTCATCGGTTGTGAACAAATTGTTGGGCATCATTCCTAGGATACTGCTCATGCGCTTGCGACTAGATCGAGATGAATCTGCCGCTTCTGATCCAGTCATGTGCCTTACCGAATATACAGAAGAGGAAATATATGATGGGCCCTCCGGCCCAACCCACTTCACATCGATGATGGACCGACTAGTGTTTTTGGTTGCCTGATACCTGTTAACTCCACCATGTGGATGCACGATGCATTTTCTAACTCTCAGGTGTAGAGTTCCCTACGTAGGTTATTTGAAAACTGTGGCTTCAGAAAAAGGCGGACTTCTTTGTGTCATCCACCATCGGCATGTGTATTTAAAACTAAGATGGCATTACACAAAGATGCCATCTGCTTCTTTCAGAAAGGTTCTGAAGTTTACTGAGTCTTTCTGTTAAAAGAAATAGTATACATGGTAGTAGCGCTGCTCTTTGTTCCCCGTGACCGTAACAGGTCCTCATGCGATTCGTCAATCTGTCATTGCAATAGACGAGTTCCTAGAGAACGTCATGACGAACTGTGGATATGTTGATGTGGAACTGGCAGGCACTCGAGACATTCCTTCAGCTGCGAACATACATGGGGAGTGCACATCTTGGGCAGACAGGGGGCTTCAGTTCGACTGTTTGATATCTCCTTTGTATCTGCTAAGCGAAGGGTGCTGGCGGGACTGTACCTACTATTGTCCTTGGTGAGTCAGTAAAGGTAGTTGAGACACTCGTGTACCTTGGCAGCTGCGTCAACGATAGTGGAATGTCTAGTAAGTTCTAAAATCATATGGCTAGGGCTCGCATGGCGTTTGCCAACTTACGTCATCTGTGGCACCGGTGTAATCTCAGCATTTCTGTGAAAGACCGAGTGTTCAGTGCAATACAGCTGCGAAACCCGGTCCATCCGCGCGGAGGATGTTCACAGGGTGTCCGTTTTTGATCGTCGTTGTCTCCGAATTGCTAGCGGCATGTGGTGAAAACAGTGTTTACTGACGTGTCCTCGGAACACATAGACTGTTGGTCTCTGAGCATGATGATCTCACCTCAAGCGTCATTGGTTCGACCACACGTTACGAATGCTAACATGGCGTTTGCCACGCCGTTCCTCGTTTGTAAGTAGTGGGTTTTGCTGGAAGCGGCAGTCTGGTGGTCAGCGTATAACGTTTCTCGGAGTATGATACGACTGACATTGAAGCATGCTTCACTTGGATGTTGCAGGCTTGAATCCAAGGGACTGTGATCACCTGTTTGAGGACGCTGCCTGGTTTGGTGAAGAATAGAAGTCAGTGGAGCACGTGTTGCAAACCTCTTCTCTCATCCTTTTTATCGTATTTGATCTGCAGTGTTTTGTTGTTTGCTGTAGCATGTTGGTCATTATACATAGCTTTCACTGTGTTCGCTGTTTACATGTTCTTGTTCTCTACAGGTAACTCATTAGGCGAGCTGTCTCGTTGAACAGTTGATTTCTCTTGGTGAGTAGTCGACGTATTTGCAATCTGATTGTGCTTTCGGTGATGTTGAGTTTGCCCACTTGGTTATCCTCGACTTGCGTTTTCCCTGCAACTGTGATGTTCATCCAGGATTTTGGAAGCCTGGGAATTTATCAGTTCGAATCATATATGAATATTTGGATCCACAATGTGCACGTCTAAAGAGAATGTGGAATGTGAGCAGAGTTACTGGGTTTTGGGGCTTGTCACGAAAAGTACGATCCACTTTCGCCACTACTCAAAATTGATCACACTACCAACGCAGCTTGCATACGGGCGCGCAAACATTGGTTGCTTTTCTGTCGTTCATTTCCCATTTATCTATTTCGTAGCCTTCACGCGATGGGTCGAACATCATTTAGCGGCAAATGCACTCATATTTTGTATGATCGCCAACTGTCATTGTTTGAATGCTATTCAACAACCTGTTGGCCGAAACTGGCTCTTTTGTTGTTAGCGACGCTGAACAGCGTTGTCTCATTGCAGTTTTCGAAGTCGTGGGACTAATAGCAGACAATGAACTAGCTCGAACCCACTGCTAAGTTCTATGCTTTAGAAGCAAAAGACCGGGAGCAGTGGGTACATCCACGACTTCATTTTATTTCGGGTTGCAGGCATTTTATAGGTGGCAGTACTGAGAGTAGTTGGTTACATAATGTGAGACAGACAGGTACCAATCGCCCCGTGTTCTCATCATCATCATAGACAGCCCCGTGTTCTCCTGCTGCTTGAATCGCGGAGGGCTCGCCTGTTTAACCGTTTTCCGAACAATGATAACAGGGTAAGCAGGACACTGCTGTTTGGTTGTAGTCCTATAATTCTGGCCGATGGACATATGACGATGACATGCTGTGGTTTGTCATAACCTGCGATCACCACATTTCTGCAACCCGCGTATAATCTTAATCGAAGGGAAAGTGCAGTGTCATTCTGAAGTTTGCGATAGAAAAAGATCATGTTTTTGGGAAAACAGCCCTTTTTTAGTGCCCGGTGGATCTGTAGGATACAAGATCTGAGAAGAAGTTTTCAGAATGGAATTTGATTTTTCTGTAGATATCGCACTTCAAAAACAATAAGAGTAAATATCCGGAACAGCTTCGTTTCTCATCAGGGTGAATACTTAGCGATGTCTTATAGACAATGTCAGCAGATGCACATTAAGGTTCATATCCAGACCATGTGCAGACCAGTCCAACGGATCAATGTGTAAGCTATATTTTCATCGTTTTATTAGTGTGTACTAAACAAGCACGTTACCGAGACTTCCAGTGTGCAGCACTCATCAAATGAATGACAGCAGCCTATGTGGGACTGTAAATTCACAGGACTGTAAATATTGTTTCTCTTCCAGGAGGGATCGTTTACATTCACTGTTTAAACTGATGACGCCCCGTATCGGGTGCCTCAAGTACCATATTTCGTCCCTCCCCAAATCATCCCAGTTGTGTACCCATTCATCAGATTTGTTATTGTCTTCTATTCGTCCGTAGTGATTTCTGAGTGGAGGGATAAGCAGTCAATTCTAGGCTTCCACTAAAAGTGGCATTTTTTCCTAAATTTTTATTAACGGTGGCTCTTAAACAGCTGACAAGTAGCCTTCGGATATTGTTCACATTTATGTGCTCTTCGAATTGTTCTACATCGAGTTTGACCTGAGTACATCCTTCTTGCATCACTTCCTTCTTTCACACAATACAGTCCAGAGGCAGCGGGGAATTAATACGCTGTTGATTCGATTCGTCACATCCAATTCGTGACTGTGTCTTATCTTATTTAACATCCATTCAGGTACTGTAGTTTGCGCTCTTCTGATCATGCATAACTGAAAATGGATTATCTTCAAACCGAAACCAATTGTGACGGACAAGTGAACAGTGCTCATGCGATACTCAAAGTATGGTTGGATGACAGTGCATCTGTGTGAAAAAAGTGTGTAAATGAATGAAACTGGACACATTGGGAAGTGGTGATCATATTCCGTTTTGGTATGACGTAAGCTAATTCCTACGAAAATTCTCACATGGTTAAATGGCGGTTGGTTTTCAACTGTTGAACGATAACGTTTTGCTCGAAGCAAGTACGTGGGTGTTCAAGAAATCTAGTCGTATACTTTTAATTACGTGGGATAAACGAAAGAATCCAGTGCTTATGTTATTATGGGGTGGATTGTGTCTGCTGGCACTTGTTCTAATAGATAGCATTCACACAGCCTGCGTCAATACGTTGTTTCCAGGACACTTTACTATCCATCAAGGTTTTTAAGCCTCAGAATTAGTAGGGGGCTGTCCCGTGTTCACCATAGCCATAGGTTCATTGTCTTGTTTAATGTCGGTTTTTACTCATCTTCCAGAAGCGTTTTGGTTTCATCAAACATCTCCATTTCAGCCGAATGGAGCGTCCTGTACATCGCATTGATCATGCTTTGGAGTCAACAAAGATAATTCAGTTCTCACTTAATTCTGCCGCAATTCAGCGACCACTGTCCTCATTCTCGGACTGCGTCACTCAAATAAATCGTTTTTTCCCCGATTATCACAAAATGTTCGACGGACTACCACATATCCCTTTGAGTTTTTTCAAAGAGAAGACGTCAACTTCTCAAGATGGTTTTGTTAATGATAAAAATTCTTCTCACGATCTCTGCCGAACAAGGATTCTCAGTTTGCGTTCATGCACTAAGCCGTTGCCTGGACCATCTGAGGAGCCGATTCAGGATTCCCTTAACCTAAGTGTGGACTCTGATAGACTCACCGTTTCAGTAAGTCAGCTTTTGTTTCCAAATTCTTACTTGAAATGGATTGCCAACGAGTTTCATTCATTCCTATTTGTGATGTATTGCTGCTATGTTCCCGGATAATTAAGGTGAAGACAACGTGTATGCAGTTCGCGGGTAATGTTTATACTCTTATTGGCATCGACGTATAGTATACGTTCTATGTTCATTTTAAGCTTTCGATCTGTAAGCGTGAATTGATATGGCCCTCCCCGTTTGGATAAAGACGATTTATTCAGAGAACGTATTGTTCCTTGATTTATCTGCTCGAAATTTTACAAAATATGTCGAAAGTCTTAATCAGCCAACCCATGTTTTCAATACTTTTAACGCCGGTCCCAGCAAAAATCGCTGTAGGCTGAATCTCTAAAGGTCGCCGATTGGTGATATGTCGAGATACCTTTTTCTGTTTCCATAACCTAATTCAACCCTATATGTTTTTGTCATTCGTAATACAGTGTCTGATAGCCTACTAGTAAAGCATCCAACCTTCTCAGCAGCAGTTTTGATTTCCTCCTCATTACAACTAACACCTTTGTTTAGATTTGGGTAAGCGGACAGTAAGATCCCTCGTCTCATGCTACTACCTCGGTTTTCTTAACGTGCTTGGACGAAGATGAGCGATGCTCACAAAGTGTTAAAGTCATCTGAACTGGGCAAAAATGAAATGATAACTGAAATCCTTGTTTCGGAAAATCCCTTGATGAACGTTATTCATTCACGTTTGTTCAGGTGCGCGATCTTCGCAGGGCTTACGGATGACCGCACAAACCAATACGGTAGTGTTAGCAACGCGTCCAGACTCAATGCTAATGTAGGGAAATAGGTTTCTCTTACGTTCATATCTAGCTTGGTGGTCTGTACACCAATTATGTGCTGCCTCCGCGTGGAACGTTGCATCAGCCTTCTCTTACTGTTGATGAAACATCAATTCGACGTAAGTGAATCATTTTTCGAAAATGCTTTTTTTACATTTCTGCAAAAAATCGTTTGTTCCAGACAAGAATACCTGTTCCTCAGGAGCATACGCCAAAACGTCGTATTCAGCTGGATGACACCTGCAACACCAGCTTAGAAACTATTGATTCTCGGTGTCCCCCAAACAACCGAAGTCCTTCACCTTCAAAGGTAGTGTACACCAAGTTTTGTCCATGTTTGTGGTAACGTTGCTGACGTACGAATTAATGTTAAAACGAACTAAAAAGCTATGTGAACACCACTTTTGCCTTCTATTTTAAAGAAGAAACTCTCAACCGAACTTACGAATCAAGCACTAATATGAATCCGATCGTTTTTTAAAGGTGAATTTAAGCAGTATTCACTGGAATGAAGGATGGCTTGCCAAGCAATCTTATTGGGATTAGGCAGATTCACGAGTAGTATGGTGACAGAATGTCAGCCCGAGGACTTGATCTCCCGGTGGTCAGACTGGACATCAGTACACTATGTACCAAGACATCCTCGTATCTCCGACGACGTGAAGGCACCCAGTGTTAACCGTATTCCCTACGAAGTCTTCTATGTCGATATGATGAACTCCGATTGGTTTGTTTCTACACCGCTCAAATTAATCGTTTGCACTACTGGTTTATGAGGTACCAATGGCTAACGGTCGATTTCTGTGCACATACTTCACTCGGCTGAGCTGCATATTTTCCTGATTATCTCTTTATGTACAGAACCTGGGCATACTTTCAAAACTCCCTCTTGTTCTGTATGAACTAAGAGGTTTAGTTATCCTGATAGACTAGGTATAACGGTAGATCAGAACAGATGAGTCTGTTTTCGGCACAATTCTTCATACCTGTGTGAAACTACGAATGGGATTTCTTTTTTGCCCCAGGGATATGTACGTGAAAAAATTTGCGTACTGACCGTTCTAAGTCAATTTCTGGTGAATACCTTTCTGAACTGGGACGTCTACACAACGATGCAGTGGCAAATTAAAGGATATTCGTCCGTCTTTCTCGGTCTCAAGCGTAAAGTTAATATTGTGACGCGCTGTGTTCGCCACAGCTAGCAGGCTATCTAGATCCATAGTTTCGTCAACTACATAGTTGATATCTTCCACGTACCTCTTGCAGAAAGTGCTATGCCCACAACCCCTATGAGGCACAATTTTTTCCCACACTGCCCTTAAAATATCTGCCAATAGTGGACCGGATGGTGATCCCATCCGAGTGAGAGTATCCCGGTCCTGAGGCAGCACTGCCCATTTTTAAGAAGCGAAGCACGTTCCAAACAAGTTAGCCAAGTCAGTCGCCTTGCTTAGCATGGCCTACATTTCTCAGACAGTTGCGCTAATCAAGACAATATCATCTGCATACTTTATGCCGATCAACCTAGTGCCAGGAACCCAACAACACGCTCATTGGGTTCCTCAAATGCACGTGCTCTAATACCGTCCACGACAGAACGAGTCAAAAAGTAAGGGATTGGCACCCCTCGCAAACACCACCAGAAATGATAGACGCCCGAGACAGTTGTTGATGAACTACCTCGCCCGCAGAGTTGGCATACCATGATCCCAACAGATTCACGTATGTAATTAGAACTGTGAGAAAAAGGCGGTACCCGAGTACGACCAGTATTGTCAGCTTCGTATAGAAATTCGAATGTTTCAAGATACGTCGCAAGATAATGTGCATCCCTGACCGGATAGGAATCGTGCCCTACTTGCATGCATCTAACGTCCTTTGCATTTAGCGAGCCAGTGTAATATAAGACCAATGAGTGACTTCGGCGCAGTAGACACTAGATCGAAGCCTGTGTGGTTTTCACACAAACTTCGGGCCCACTTTTGAAAACAATAATTGTTGTTGGCAAGCGCCGGTCGTGAGGCACCTCTTAAATTTCACAATTCACCTAAAGCAGTTCGGTCACTATTGATATTAATCTCTTCCTACTGTTCTTGAAAAGGATGAAAGGAGTTTTGATCCAGGAGGCTTATCGCGCTTCAATAACTCGAGCTCCAGCGCCACTTCTGCTCACAACGGAGGGCTGTGTGGAGCGCAATAACCGATCGTTCGGGTGCCGCTGTCTGTATGATCCGGTCGACTTAACTAACTGGTAATAAGTGAACTATCCTTTTCAAATATGGTCTCACCCGACGGTCATGGCAATTAGGAAAAACAGCTTTCTGTTAATCTCAAATAAAAGGACTCGCTTTGTTTTTTCTGAGTATTCGACCGTGTTGCGAAGTTTTACTGCCGAAATGGCAGCCCAGTTTTAATATCGAGATTCGCGGATCACTTCTGGGTGATATCAGGAATTACTTTTAACGACGATCGGACACTGTGTAGCAGAGATTCGCGATGGCTGGGGTCCAGAAACTATTTCGTCCAAGCAGGATGCGTTGGTGTTTGTCCCCTTTTGATTTTAATAAGATTCTAATCCACTGTTACTGTTTTCGTTTGGTTTTCAGGCCTTCAAGAATGTTCGCCGATCAACTCCGAAATCTGACCCCGAGCTGGATATGCACCCTCGAAGCCATAGTTGGCGAAGAAGTCAACTTAGTCGCACAAGTGTAGGCTCATTATGTGGTCGGTCATCGGAAATGCTACCCGCTTGCCACGCTGCTGAAGTTCCCGCTGAAGTAAACACTATTTACATGAGAAGTCTGATCGCAGAATCAAGCACCATTGCCAATAGGGAAACAAGTAATGAAGTCCCGTCATTCGTAGTAAGTCAATGTCTGCTTGGTCAACCGTACGAAAGTAGGTTTTGTCAATAGCACTGAACGTCCTGCTTTGGTATATATATATATATATATATATATATATATATATAAATATGGTCGATAGGCCAGTGATGCTAAGTGCCTGATGTACTGTGATAGACAGTGAGATTGGATCGCATTGCCGTGAATATCGACGGGGTGTAGATCACATTCCAGAGGTAAATATAAACTGACTGATGTTTGTTTTCCAGGTTACTCAAGATATCGGATAGGTTACGCCGGCGCTCCCTCTCACCGCTGGGAGATAAGCCAAGTGTGCATTGTGAGCAGTGGATAACAGATTTCCAACATGTGGTAACTCACGAATCAAAACACAGTTCGCCGTACAGTTACCCATTGTAAGGGGCTTCACTGTAAGCAAATACTGTTTGCATTTTTTGAGGAATTTATGAAATGTGCCACAAGACAAGATTTTGCGATTTGATCGGGTAGTGGCTACCATATTGCTGTCCATCTTCTTTACAGATAAAATATCTCCCATCATTTCTGGCACACACCGAAGCTATACATGTTATGTGTTCCATTCGCCTTTCACCACAATGCAACCAAACTCTTGATGACCTGCTGAATCAAACCGTAAACCAGGCGACCTGACCGGCAAAACGACCCTCTTCATTCTTTCTGTTTTCATTGTGTACACATGTGTTTTAGAATACTGAATATTTTTTACATCGAGTTTCGGCACTGAAGTGATGCTTTCTGTCTTGTACGGATCGTAACTGTATGCTTTTCCGTAGGGGGACTGAACATCCTACCCCGATCGTTTACTTTGAAAAGTGAATGTTACTGGCTAGATACCACAAACATCCGACCGTCTTCATTACGGAGGACGTTTATGAAATGAGAGAACGCTCGACCATACATAGATGACAGCTCCCAACACATTTTTAAATATGTGTTTCGTAGTCTTTCCATGCTTATCATGAAAACGTGGTTGTCTTCTGTACTTACCTTACCTCAGAGTGACTTATTCTGATCAGCTACGTTACGATTTGCTAACGCGTTTCAAAAATCGAATGACATACGATCACGATAGTTACGAATTAGTAGCACGTTTCCAAGACTGCCTGGAAAAATAGTCCAATGATGCTGAATAAATAACTTAATTATCTTCTTGCCTCATGCTTTTTTCTTTCTATCCGTGCTGGTCTGAACGAGTTCCACCGCATATCGTGTTCTGGAGGGTTTCGCAGTAATTTTCTATATCCAAATTCTTTCCGAATCTGGTCAACCTGTTAAACATTGCCTAAAATAAGTAGCTCACGTCGACTTGACCGCAGCGAATCTTGATACTTTTTCAACACAACTCTCCTAAACCAGAGTTGTTTTGCTCACCTCTGCCTTTGAAGCGGTAGAGAATGCCTGACGGAAGAGACGAAAATAAACTGAATATGCTTACTAGGACAGATGCAAGATTACCGAAAATTCGAGTATCTGTGCTCTGCGAATGACTTCAGGTCAATCGTGGTGGTACTACGCAGGCAGTCTAAAAACAGTAGTACGAAGGAAGAACTTAGATTTTCAGATGCGTTCGCTTGGATGATGCGGGCCTTACAGTCCGTCCAGTGATGAATATCATTGATTTCCTGTTCACTACCCGCTCCCAATTATTTGTCGAACAGTTATCAACTACGTACTTGCGATCGTCCAGACGAAAACCTCGATTTGGTAAATGGCTCACTTAGTCTGAAGAAAGCTTCAGTTCTAGAAACGAAACATGCGATCAAATATCCACGTGTTGTAATTGAGCATTCGTTCCACCACCCAAAATTCTGACCATCACTGTCACCACGTCCGTCTGTCCCATGAGGCCATCACTAATTTCTGTTTCAATGTCTGGTCATCATCGTCATAGACAGCAATACAACAGTAGTTCACACTGATGCTTAACTGCCACACAATCACGAAGAATAAGCAAACCCTATATAGGAACAGACAAGAAAAGAAAGGGGAGGGGACCTAACCACTAAAAATAGCTACGTCTATATTAAAACATACAACATTAAGGCGCCATTGATTTGGTTAGCCACCTTCTCACCTAACGTCTTAAGCCACCGACTCTGTGAGTCGCGAGGGCTTCAGCCCGAGAGACGAACCCGAACTGTGGTGACCAACCCTTTCCGGAACGATTTCATTTGTCACCTTGCGCCAATCAGCCGCGGCGTCGGCAAACAATGCTCGGTGTGACAAGCGATTAGCTGACATCCTTAATACATGACCTAACCATCTAAGTCTGTGCAAATGTAGTGAGTGAATAAGAGAACTAGTTTGACAATCATTGCCAAACACCCGCTTTCTAACCTCGTTGGGGCCACCCGATACGAGCGATTGAACGCAGACATCGGTGGTCGAATATCTGAAGACGGTTCAGGTCCTCTACTCTGATCGGCCATGTTTCGCTGCCGCAAAGTAATACAGCCCTCACTGTTGTCTGATGTACGCTTCAGAGAGATACCTTTCTGTCGCCATAAGTGCCTCAGATTAGCAAACACTGCCCTAGCCTTAGAAATACGCGCCTCTATTTCATTCCCTACACCTCCGCCGCCGATGCAGCTTCCCAGGTATACAAACCGGTCAACAACTTCCATGACTTCATTATCTAGCATTAAACCTACGTAATCACAGCAATCTTGCAGAAACACCTTGCATTTCGAGGCTGCAATGCGTATACCGAAGTGCTTAACAGAACGCGAAATTGCATTCAGCGTTGCTTGTGCCGCTCGAAAGTTGTCAAACAGCAACACCTTATCGTCAGCATAATCAAGTCAGTCTTCCACCAGGTAGGGGGTCCACAGAGGCATCACTTGAGTGCCGCAGACAACCCTCCATTATTTCATTCATGACGAAATTGAACAAAAATGGTGAAAGGAGACACCCTTGACGAACTCCACTCCTGATGCTAAAACTGTCAGATAGTTCACCGTAAATCCTAACCTGAGCCGAAGTATGAGAGTAAAGCGCCGACGGTATGTTTACATACTTGGTCAGTACACCTGCGTTTAAGCGCCTCTTAAAGTGCAGATCGATCCACCGAATCGGACGGACCTTTATAGTCGAGAAATACGGCAATTATTGGCCGGCGGTACACTTGACGATGCTCCAGAATTTGACGAAAGGATCCTGCATGCTCCTCTCTGAGGTCTGTCTCTCGAGCTGCAGTGAGTCGACCAAGTATAATGGATGCCAGAACCCTAGAAATGACGGGTCAAATTAATTCTCCTATGGTTTCCGCAAGAGCTCCTGATACATTTCTTGAATATAAGAACTATTATCGCTTAACCCCAGCACGGAAGGATAGTCTCAGTCATACACACAAGTTGAAACAGCTGAGTCAAGGCCTCCACTAACACCTCTCCATCTTCGTTAAAACGTATCGGCACGATATCATCTGCACCAGCAGCCTTATTACGATTGGGAGCCGAGATGCAATTGCGAACCACAGCCTCAGAGGGTGGTTTCAAATCTACCGACCAGGGCGTTACATCACAAGTTTGTGGTGGCAGCACGATAGAAGCAGGAGGCCAGTTGAATTGACCCTTAGTGTTTCGCTCAACGCTCCAACCTTCTAGATTTATTATGGATGACTGTACCATCTGCCTCGCTGATAGCTTCACTGACAGTCGCCTGGGACCAGTAGCACGGATCAGCTTGAATAGTGTTCCTTGAAGCAAAAGCGATTTTCATTTTCTTAACTTTTTCCACTAACCAAGCCTCACGATCAGCCTTTAGACTACATTCCCGTTTTCTATGGATATCTCTTCTAGACTTATTATGTGGACTGCCAGGAGAAATGTTCCGCCTGGCTTCTAACAACTCCAGGGATTTCTCTGAGATCCAGTGTTTATTAAACTTATGTACCCCTGTGCCGTATGCTACAGGATCTGCTTTCTGAATAGCCTCTGAGGTTAGTGTTCAGCAGCTACTAGGATCTTCGGATAGTACCACTAAGGCAGCTCTCTGAGCTGATTTGGTACTTATGCCTTACCGATGGTAAAGCCAGTTTCTCAACAGCCAGTTGTTGTCCACCAAAAGTGAGAACAAAACGATAACATACTAATGCATAATTTGAATCTACTTACGTGCTCCAGTAAGAACGACAGTCTTGAATGCAACCACGCCACCTGTAACTAACAGCTATGTGATCTGTCTGAGACTAGACTTGCTTGGCAGAAAATGGACAGCAAATATAGCACTGACACGCACGATGTCTAAAACTAGTGCTGGCTAAAATAGTTTATGTCCAGCGCACAGCTGCAACAATCGCCCACTATTATCTGACGGATGTGACGCTATCACAAACCTGCCAGCTAAACAAGATTCAGCCTCACCAAGGCGGCCGACCTGAGCATTCATATCTCCGATCAGAACCACTATATCAGAGCCACGTGTCGGCCTAAGGAAAGTGGCCGAATAAAGTGCGTCCTTAACGCCGACGCCACTACAGACAATGAATAAATTTCTGATAGTCGCATCTAGAGCTGGTCTTAACAGATTCTGCCAAGCGGACGGCACAAAGGCTACTGTTAACAGGAGTCCACCCTATTAATGCGACTGCGGCCGTCGTGCTGAGGACTATACCTACTCCCGCATGACCGGTAGCAGCAGCCATGGAGTCAGCCGAAGTGTATAACCAGTACCGAGTAGACAATGCAGGTGCTGTTAGTTCCATACGCTGACTACTGTCCTGGATTGTAGTCTCGGAAACACAACAGACATCGACACTTAACGAGTCTAACGTTTTAGAATGCGAACATTGAAGGCACCCATATTAATTCGCTTTATAGGTTTAAGCAAGGGACGAGGGAGGCATGAGACTGAATGGCAAGAGGCGGAACTTGCAGGTTCAGTGTTACCACTGTTAGCTACATCTGTTGTGGGACCTGTGGAGTAACTATCAAAGATGGAGGTTGGGAGGGGCCTGAAAACTAAATTTGATAGGACAGTGGGGGAGGGATCGGCAGCAGCATGTCTTCGCCTTGACGTGGTTTATACTGCGAGACGGCCGATGCAGTATGGAATTACTTCTGTTGTGATTATTCATGGTTGTGTGTGGGGGCTGAAATACTGCAAGGATACCCAGACCCAGACAGGAGAACGACTAAGGTTCTCAACCAAAGCCTTTGGCTCAAAAGGCTGTACCACAAGGCAGCGGGTGGATGGTAGTGTATCAGAACTGGTGCATCTTTCGGGAAAAGATGCCGAAGATGACCAGGAGACTGGTTTGTCAGACCTTTACCTATTGGCCTGCCTGGCATAAGTGACTATCAGTGTAGTGGCCACACCGTCCAGTTTAGCCCGATAGGTCGTCGAGATGCGCAAGGCGTCACTCCGCGTCAAGTTCCAGTCTCGCTGTGACTGGTGTCACGAAGTTAATTTTTACTCGCAGCAATTTCGTTTAAAAATGGTGTGCTCATCTGAACTCAGTGATGTATCGTGATCGGTAGTGCGACAGAACGTCCCCATTAAAGCTGGTAAATGTGCCCATGGGAAATTGCGGTTAACAAATCTGCCGCACAACGGGTTACTCGCGGGGTGCGCTCGCAGCTGACCTCGGTTATACAGAAATAACGTTCGAGACCTCGCGTTCAGCATGGTCGCTGACAGTGAACAACATATAATTTAATGGACACTGATAAAGACGTGTCTGAAATGATTTTATTTTTACATATTCAACAGCTTCTCTTAACTGTTGCAGTCACTCGAATCACAGCACTTCATGCCTAACCTAGGTACGATCACGAGTGCGTTTCACAATAGTGACAATTGCTAATAACGCGTTTGAGTCCCGAGGTTTTTCTGTGTAGGTCTGGACAAGCAAATAGTATCGTCTAGCAAGGTCTGGCCAATCTGAAAGTATTATCCAGCGCACACATTGTGGTGTGAAGGCCGAAATCTTTAATATTTAGCTGTCCGGCCCGCATTGTAATGGACGTTTTGTGATATGGAAATTGGCAGCTCAATTTAGGTACTTCTTAAAACAGGTATCCACCTCGAGGACAGCAGGACACTGAAGATGTGCGAACCCAATCTATCAATGCTAATGATAACCAAGAGTACGCATCGAGGATAGTTAATAATGAACGGCCGACTTCTGAGGGGAACGTCAGCACCGACCGCAAGCACCACACTCAAATCGATAAAACGGAATGGCAGGATTGTGCACAAAATTGACACCGTAGAAGAAGGTAGGTGAACAAATAAAGAGACAGTTTTCAAAATATGTCCAGTAATTTCTTCAATTCAACCATCAGCCTCCAGTCCTCCTTGTTCAAATCAGACCGAAAATGTTCCTTCATAACGTCAATACTCTCACGACTTATCTATTAAGGGGGGAAAGCAGTCAGTTAAAAGAGGATTAGGTATAAATAAAAGCGAGCTGATAGTCACAACTGAAATACATAAACAAATGATTCGTGACATAGTAATGCCCTAAGAATTTAAAGTACCAACAGACATTCAGGTCATCAGAACCAATAGCCTTTCCAATCACCGATATTCTATGGTCAATCAAGAGCAAACATCTTACACAAGAGCTGTATTTGAACCTAGTCGGCAGAATAACGACACGGTGTAGCTGGTAGTTGGCAACCGTCTCGAAGTTCTAAACGCAACGCAGGGCTGGAAACCAGCATGCACTAATGAATGCAGGTGGAGACGGCAAAAATACATTTCTCCAACGGAGTTTGCTAGCCGAATACTTTTCCTCACCAAAAGGGTGCATTTACGAACGACACAGGTTTACAAATTACCGGGAGGTGGACTGAAAACTAGCAGTTTTCCAGCGGAAAGTGATGTGCTTTCCTGTGTTTCTGATTTTACTGCACCATTTGTGGACTGTGATATGACGTCACACGCAGTGTTGCTAACATTCATTTTTGTGACCTTCTTAGTCTTGTCTACTTCTATCACGTTGATCCAAAATTGTCATGCCATGATGGTGACAAATTGCTGTGTTATCCAAATCGACGTGGACAGCTTGTTCAAGTTGCTCAGATTACTTTACTTCGTTCTTTAGAAACCTGTTTTGTTCTGAAAAGCGATGAATCCAGATGCGAAGATCATTTGGTTTGAGCTGATACGCCTTTTCATACCACACGAGATTTTCAACTAGATAATTACAACCCAGGATGATACGTTGATACATGTGCATACTGACCGATACAGGCTGAGTTAAGACAGTGAGGCCTCTTGCCTGAATTGTGTTTGTTCACCAAATTGACATTCCAGCAATGTGCTGACTGTAAATATAAACATTTCTGATGATAGTTTCGAATCGATACCATCATCTCATCGCAAGCAGCTCGGACTTGTCCGTCCTAGGATGACCAGTTAGTTGTACCTATTTCCGACCGTAGTTGCGTTGCGTTGCACTGAATCACATTTCCCTCAGTTCGGCCTGTCGGACGTTAGCCGTGAGCGACAAAGCTTGGAGAAAACAGCATGATGGAACCAGATGATGCTACATGACCTGACAAATGAGCGGTCTATTGAACTGCAACCTGTGGTGAAAACGTGGTGGAGACCACTCGCAAGTTTAATGCTAGACGTGTGGACGCGTGATGAATTATATGTAAATTCCTTCAAAGACTGATAAAAGTTTGCTCAGTGGGCAGTATTCATGACTCACAGAGAGGTGGTTGACCGAGCGTATCAAAAAATAGCCGTTGTGTTAGCGATGTCGTGCGGGGTGTAAAAAACAGCTTCCAGAAGAGGATCCGCTGTACGCAAGACACCCAAAAAACACTGTCGGAAGGCCCTATTACAAAAGCTCACATTAATGAATGCAGACAAGCGTGAGTCATTTTGCACGTGCCATTTATCAGAAAGAGATACGCATTCGATAGTACTCACGAAGCCATGAAATGAAACCATACAGAAACCGCATTTTTGGCACACCAACAACCCATATCAGTTTGCAATTATCCGACGTCAAAATGATCAAGTGCTTCCGGCTTGGACGGCGATCATTGGAGCACATATTACGGCCTTTTCTCGTAGGTAGAAACCATACATGAGAAACCTCAACTGCCACAGTTATTTATACAACGGCACATTCGTAATTCCAAATGTTACAAATGAACGTTTTGCCAATGTTAAGAGCAAGCGGAAGGACTAGAGTACGTTTAGTTTCAATAGGCTGACACAGCGACACCACTCATTGTGGGCGAAAATATCTGGATGAAACATTCACGCTACCTCAAGCAAAAAAAGAAAAAAGAAGGATTGCAGAAGGTGGGAACGAATTTTCTCAATACAGGGACCAACCATTTTACAGCACCCGCTCAAATTCGTGTGCATCCGACAGGCTACCGGTAGTGCTGTACAGTTCTGGCTCCCTATCTACCTATACTTAATGGGACTATCCACACGATATACTTTGCAGACCTCGCGAACCTTAGTGTCTAACCGTCATGCCCCTCTAACAAATAAAAGCGTCTCATGTCTCTTCTTAGTAGACCTGCCTTCGTACGAACCTCGACAGTACGGACAAGTTCGTCAGCGCCTACGTTGAAATGACCCGTTGTGTGAAGACCAGCATGACTTCGGAAAAAAGATACGGATGTATAGTCACGTGCTTACAATCCCGAGCCGTGCATATCGAAGTAGTCCACTCGTTTATCATGGTTCTGTCACGATCCATCGAACGCATAGTTAGGCCTGAGAATATTTTTTCTGATAATGATACCAATTTTTTAGCCATTGATAAAGAGCTTAGAAGCTGGGTTCACAACTTAAATAGCCAGTCCGTCAATGAAAAGCTCCTACAAAAGGGAATAGTGGCACTTCACCGGAGTGGTGCATGGGAGCAGATGATCCGATTCGTCAGATGTATTTTGAGCGCAATCTGCCCAGAGCAGCGAACGGATGACGAAATCCTAAGTGGAGCGTATCTTAAACAACCGACCATTGGTTCTTGTTGCAGCAGACCGTCCCGACAACATCGCTCCAACCCCGAATGACTCACTTCTTTTAACGAGCAATAAAGGGTTGGTCTCAGGAACAAAATTGGTAGACAGGTGCACCAGGTATTGGAGACAAGCGAATCACATGGTAACTACCTTTTGGAGAAAGTGGTCCCAAGAGTATGTGTCATCATCGCAAGCACGTCAAAAGTGGTTGACGAGGCGACGGAATTTTCAAGTTAGCGACGTTGTTCTTGTTGTATCTGATGGACTGACTAGAGAACAGTGGCCCCTGGGCTTAGTTACGAAATGTGACGTAGACGCTGACGAACTTGTCCGTACTGTCGAGGTTCGTACGAAGGCAGGTCTACTAAGAAGAGACATGAGACGCCTTTATTTGTTAGGGGGGCATGACGGTTAGACACTAAGGTTCGCGAGGTCTGCAAAGTATATCGTGTGGATAGTCCCATTAAGTATAGGTAGATAGGGAGCCAGAACTGTACAGCACTACCGGTAGCCTGTCGGATGCACACGAATTTGAGCGGGCGCTGTAGAATTGTTGGTCCCTGTATTGAGAAAATTCGTTCCCACCATTTGTGTTTCCCTCTCTTTCTTATCAACCTGATATTTCTTCTCACTACCTTATCCACGCGGTTTCGTTCTATTAAACTTATTTGTCATTAATCGTATTCGGCGCGAGTAGCTATTCTTGACCTGTCCTACTCAAGTGACGGTTCACCTTTGATCCTACTGGTCCCCTTGAGAAACGATTTATTTTGTTGGACGAGACTATCGCCGTGAACGATCGAGGTTTGCCTGTTGTAATTATTAATGAGTTTTCTTTAATAGTACTGTAGAAGAGTTTTGGTCCAATGTTGTTGTCGATTTGGGTACCTGTTTTCGGGCTACGCGTAACTCAATGATAAGACGTAAATAGTTACACAGGGACTACAGGAAAGGTTCACATAACCTGGATGAACTCGATTTACTTATAATTCTGGAGTGTAATACAATATCCGGAATTGTTGTGCAACGTATTCTGTTATCGTGCCAAAGGAGAAGGATTTTATGTGAGCAACTTTTGTGAATACGAGTTATGCACTAACGCGTTCGTCTCCCTTTTCCTTTGCGTGACGATAATGCTTATTTGCCAGTAGAACAGAGTATCTCCACTGATATAGTTAGTAGAGTGAATTGGTCCTGACCGAGACAAAGAACCTGGACGGACTTACTGTCCAATACTATCTCACTAAAATTCGTGCGCAGTATTACACTGCATAGTGGATAACGTGACACTGCACTTACTTCATGAACAGCTAACAGAAACAATGGCAACATTCACATCACGCTGCCATTTCACCTAAAGTCGTCAGCCACCGAATTTGTGAGTTGTGACGGCCCAAGCCCGGAAGAAGATACCAACCTACTGTGATTAACCATTCGACAGATGATTTCATTTTTGTAGAAGTTACCACATATTCACTTCGCATTTTATGCTACTTAATGGTGGCGTCGGTGAAGAATATTCGATGTAGCAGACGACTAGCTAGCCGAACCGCTAAGCATATGCAAACTTCAGAACTGAACAGAGGATCTCGCTTGGCAATCACTACCAAATATCCACTCCTCAACCTCTTTGTTGCTTAACCGTCGGTGACACCTGAGGTGAGTGATCGATAATCAAAAACCCGAAGACGGTTTAAATCTGCTACTTTCAGCGCTCAGGCTTCGCAGTCGCTTAGTAACATGCCCACACAGTCGTATTATATAAATCACCCTTAAGCTCCAGTGGAATGCTTTTCCCTATCGCCAGAGACGACTCGGATTGGCGTATACCAAACTTGGTTTAGAAATATAATCTACTTCATTCTCTATACCCCCGCCCTTTGGGGCTACGAAGGGCATTCGGAAGTACTTAGTAGGGTGTAAAATAGCAATTGACATAGTTTGTGCCATTTAAGAGTTGACAAATAGCAACAACATGTCAGTAGCACGGTCAAGATCAGTCAGTCCTCCACCATATAGGAGATCCACGCAGACAGTACTCGTCTATCACAAAATTAAACGAAATGGTGAAATTCACTGCAAATCCTAAACTAAGCTGATGTATGGGGATTAAGCACCGACAGTATGTTCACATACTGACCCGGTACACACTTACGTTTAAGTGTTGATCGGTTAACCGAATCCAAAGGAAAACAGCAACTGCTGGAAAGAAGTCCGTGTAACGTTGCTTCAGAATTTGACGACGAGCGAACATTTGATTAATAGGCCATCGTCCAGGAAGAAACGGTGACTGTTCTTCATTTGTTGTCTGCCTCCCGAGTTTCAGGGAGGTGACGGAGTAGCATGAAAGCCAGAACCCTAGTTGCGATCGGAGTCAAGCCAATCCGTAAGGATCACAAGGACTCCTTTCGTGAATATGGGAGCCAGTATCGAATGCTCCTAACAGACGGGGATCTCATTCGTCGTTCGCATAAGAAAATATGTCTGATCCAACGAATGTCAAGTATAACAATAACACACGATGCTCCAACTTAGTGCTGGCTAAGAATGGGGCGTACTTATGACTGTCTAAGTGATGTGATGTCACTCTAAACGTGCCATTTAAACGAGACTCTGGCTCATTTAGGTGGGTGATCTGGACGTTCATACCTCCCATGGAAACGACTGCGTCAGAGCTACGTGCCGGCCGAAGGAGAGAGGCGAGATCCGAACAAAGGACGTCGTTAACATCGACACCACTGTAGTCAGTCGGAGCACAAGCAGACAATTAAAAGATTATTTCGAAAACGCCCATTGAGTCATAGAACACGGAGTGTAGCAAACATGTGTTTTCGATAAAATCTCATCAGGCTGTTACAGTTATAAAGGAAAATAAAACTAAAAACGGTTACATGAGAAACTTGGTATTGGTTCAAAGTTCACACCATCTCAATATTGTTTTTGGACGCCGATTGGATGTTAACTGCCCACATATCGATCAGGTGAGTCAGCTAATGGCCAAGGCAATTGAAGTGATTGAACAAAGTTTTTTCTGTCCACACAAGGTTGGATTACGTAATCGAATGGCAATGGCCTCGGCAGTGGCCAACATTCGCTGGCGAACAAGCTTTGACCTGTTCAGTGGGACCCTGTAGATTACAGTGAACGATCGATCTATGTTGACCTGATGATCGCTGTCTGCCAGATGACCTACAATGGCACTCGTGATTGATTTTCTCTCACCTGTCCCGATCCATGCTGGGTGATGTTCTCTGATTCTCCTAGATAAGTGCCGAGTCGTACGACCCACGTAGTTTGCTGAACAATCGCAAACGAACGAGTAAATCATAGTAAACCATAGATGAGTTGTGGACCGGCACTCTATCCTTCAAATTCAGAGTAATCAGTGGCGAACTGGTGAATGAGATAATCGGTCGGGCTGCGTTGAACGTTCTCTTAAGCGCACTAGTAAGTCGACGGGTGAGTGATTCAGCCAACGTATTTCCTTTGTATGGCAGTCGTATGAACATGGGCTTCTTATCAACTCCTTGAATCTTAGGTGATGCTTCAAATGCCTTCATATGTTTAGCCACAAAATTGTCGGGATAGCCATTCTGTTGTAGAATATGAAATACAAACTGTAACTCCTGTTCCAAAGCATCTGCTGAGCAGATTTTTCTGGCTCTAACCGCCAAACATTTGACCAGGTTGCGTTCGTATTTTAAGTGCGTAAAACCATAAAAGTTACTGTACTGACCAGACCAGGTAGTCTTCCAGAAAATGGAAAGACCCATCTGACTCCAAAGATTGTTGAAGACACGGTGTTTGGAGCTGGCCGTAACAAAACCTATTAAGCCGATGGTACAGAGTATACTGCTGACAGGAATCCAACCTACCAACGCGGCTGCGGCCGTTTTTTGGGCTACTGTCTAGCCGAACCTGACGAGTGTCGGCAACCGTAGTTTCACCCGAGGTGTACTACCAGCATAGGGTAGATAGTGCGGGTGCTGTCAGTTCCATAGGTTGACGACTGTCTTGGATTCTAACCTCTAAGACGCAGTAGATATCGAAATTCAATGGTACTTGTATGAGAATGGTCTGTTGGCCTACCTGTTTCAGAGACGTGCAAAAACAGAATTCAAAAAAGGATTTCCTGGCAATGTCTTCAATCACAGGTGAGCGCCGTCATTAGAGCCCTATAAAAGAAACCCGTTACGCCTTCCGGAGCTAAACCTGGATGCAAGAATGTTCACCCCCGGATCCCCAATATGTACTGGGCGCCGATTCTAGCTTAATCCATATCGTGTGAAAAGCGTGCGGCGCCGCAAACAGTCGGTCGGTGTTCGCAAAACCTGTTTGAGGAACTGAAGTTTGCGTAAAGCGATCCACACGCTTGACCGGACAAGTTCAAAACATGCTGGCGAATCGTACCGTTGCTTATGCGAGCCTCACACTGTTGTTACAAATCGCCGGGTTTTTAAACACTATCCACACGTTCATACAGAGGAATTGCACGTACAGAAGCGTCGTACACTCTGCTTCTCGAAGTAAAACTGACGCCACGCCGACGTTTCAGGTGACAGTAGCATACGAATACTATTCGGGCATTTGGTTACTCAGCTAACGACCTTACCGGACAGTCTGTCAGAGCCAACACATCTATCCAAGTAAGTAAAATTTTCGATCACCTCCAATTTGTCACTAGTGGTGGTGGGCACAGATGCAACCTCCTGTCAGTCTTGGAGTAGAGTAGTACAGTTTGCAAGCGCAGCGAACTAATATTACTCGCCTATTGAGGACGTATTGTGTTGCCCATGTGGTGTTACATAATAAACAAAGTGTCTCTAAGTCAGTTACCGGAGATAAGTTCCACAACTTCATGCTGGCATTTTACCAGATAGCTCTTCAGGATGTTGTCCATAAGAAATGGAAAACGAGACCGCGCAACTTCAACAGGCACCAGCTGTCGTGCTGAGAGATGATAATAACTCATACCCTCATTCTAAATGAGATCCCACAGTAAAGTGCTTTCGTTATGTTGAGACACTTCTCAGACATGCGTTTCCACGCAAGAAAGTCACAAAATATCGCCTTCCCAACTGAATAGAAGGCCTGTCAGATGTCCAAGAAGACGAGTAATGGCCGCTTGCTGGTATTAATGTACTACAACCTGGTGGAGCGTGAAAATTTGACCGATGCAGCCCCAGCCTGTTGTTCACGTGTTGAAGGCAGTCTGCAAAAATCACGGCGGCCAGTATTTTTAGAACGACCAGAAACAAATTTTTATTTTTCGTGGCTGTTGCATATATGAAGAATATATTTCGAGAGTGGGGTGGAGAGTAACAGAACTGTAGTCTCGGGGCTTGTGCTATTTTACGAGTCTCATATATCGCAAGGATTCTGATAGTAACAAAACGTTCACCAGCCAGAGAGCATTAGCAGGACGGTGAGAGGGCATCAGCGGAGCAGATGGTTACTTAATATGTTGTTCAGATTACTGCGTCCACCATTCCATTCGCCACTGCAGACCGTGAACTGGTTCGCAGTTGACCACATAGAATGTCTCGCTTACGCCTAAACTTTACCTGAATTTCCTCTGACAAGCTGGAACAACAGTCAGGAATACCCAGATACGGCGGGCGATGTCATTGTCATCAAGATCGGAAAAATCCTAAAGGTATCCGTTCGTTTTCTGTGGGTACGTGCATACAATTTTTCTACCGTGAGTTTTCACATGTGGTCGTGCTACAGTCTGGCTCTTCTAATCAAGACCGGAAGTGAAGAGTGCACACCTAAGTTTAAGCTGTCTCGAACTGGAAACCATATCGTTGACGCCCAAACGACTGAAACCTTGATGATGACGACCAGAGCACACCTGATAACCGTGAGAGAATCATGCACTCGTTTCCCACCTTTGTTGCACTGTCCACAAAAAATGTTCCCCTAACTGGAACAAATTACTGCCGTTACTAATAGTGTTGCCTGCTTTCTTTCGAACTCTCTTTCGACAACGACGATGAGTCAGAAAGGAAGGAAATCTTCCACATTCGTTGTAACAATGTATCAAGCCGCCGTGCTTCTGGACGCCACCGTCAGATTTCAACTTAAAGTCCATCTCACATGAAGTGAGCGCAGTCCCCAAAGGCCAGACATGCGCAGTACCGTTAAACAAGGACTTACAAAGCGTTCCGCTCAATACTGGGATGTCAATTCCAATCTTGAGCTACTCTTCTTCATTCGTTGAATATCTGCAATCATTAGTGAGAATTTCTGCAATCCTGTGTTTATATGTTTACAGCCGCCCTCAGAGGAGGACAACCTAGACAATCAGGCATTGCCGCAGCCGAAACTGTTTCATTCTAGAGGATCGTGTCTCATGCGGTAGTCATTTTCGATTTCCAGCCGCGCTAAAAACCAGAACGACGTATTCGAATGCCAAACGATGGTTATACAGACTGAGTGAAGATTAAAGCTAAAAAACGTTTTCACTCTGTTAACCATTGTTACATATATTACTCGAAATTACTGTCTCTGCCCACCTAAACTTCTGTTTCACGTTTTGAATTAGTACTCGATCAATCAAAAGACTCGTGTGCAATAACCATTTCACTCTCTCTAGGAAGAAGTGAGCCACAACAGTAGCGGTAATGTCATAGCCCAAAGAGGAGCATTTTCAGCAAGTAGTGCAAAACCTAACCAGAGGAACTTTAACATCCGGTTGAGCTTGTTAAGCCCATTGTTGAGCAGGTGACATCAGGAAAGAACCCGTAGTGTGACAGTTGAGAAAAAAATCATTCATCACAAGCGAAAACAAAGCCTTAATTACCTTGGACACCAACAAATCATTGTGATCAAAATGGCGGCCATAAAGCTTGGGGGTTTCTCCATCCAGAGGATCGATACGAATGCACACTTCCTGTCCTGTGCGAGCCTCTTCGACCGGTTTATGATTCGATTCGATGGAGTACACACGCCCCAGGTGTATGCAGTCCTTACTGGGCACACACAAAGGCGTCCTTTCACGAACGACTCCCGCCTCGACATGCACGCCGACAACAATTGGAGCTCGTTTGTTGAATACCATATCTGGTAAGATACGCAATTTGCACGGGTAAATGGCTAAATCTCGATGTTTCTGTCGGTTTCCACGTTTCAAGTCATCACTGAAAAGCAAGCGAAAACACTAAAGTTTGATAGCTGAAATAAATGATTGGTGGACGACCACCATCGTTTCAACTATTTAGATTACAGATTACTAAGTTGAAGGTGAATCTCTTTGTAATCGTTGAGAATTTCGTTTCTTCATATGGGAATGGCTCAGCGGATAAGGTATGGCACGCGTCAGTATATATATGTTGAGTGCCTAAGCTGTAAACTTTAGTGTGCGAAGATCTTAGCTTTTGTGTCGTCGCTCATTTATTCTCGTGTGACAGGCCACTTCGTATATCAGGGTTATACTGTCAAGACCTAGATAGGAGTGGTCGTAAATACTAATCGACGATAGGGTCGAAAGGAATAAAAATCCACAGATCATGCGTGGCGTTAATTACCATTGGTCGTAGCGTGGAGTTTTGTTCAGCAGCATTAAATGACGCTGCCTAATCGTCAGGCCTCAGTAACGCAAGCCAAATTGTTCAAAAAAACATATGCCTACCGCTGTAATGTATGGCATTGGGCTACAAAAATCAGCTACCAACTGGGAAAAGAACACAAGATTATATCAGACACAAAATAAAGAATTGTAGAAGTTTAGTTATCTAAAATGACGACAGACGGAAGATTGTATGCATTCGTACTGTTGCCTTAATAACATGATCATTAAGCGTAGAGGTCCTGGTTCAGCAATACACTATGGGATATGTACTGATCCTTGCGTGCACTTCAGACAATTGCAAACGAAGAACCATGAAAACGTGGTAATGAAAATGGAGGCTACTTACATGTACTCTTCCATTTGTGTCTGTAGTCGATAGATGATTTCGGATGTGAAAATTTTCACCTTTAATTCGGCTGCCAGCTTTTGAGCATCCTTATCCACTTTTACGTCGAAAGCCAAGATCACTGCCCATTTGGGCTCACGTTCAACCATAACGGACGATTTCATGACATCCTTTTTATGCACTGTACCAATACTGATTCCGGAGTACTGAAAAGTATCAATGACAAATATTGTGGCCTGTTATTCCGGGTTCTTCCTGATGCATCGACGTGATGAACACACGAGTATATGACACGTCAAGTCGAAAGCTGCTTTCCCAAGTCTTTAGGATCACGCAACAAGTTTTTTGATTGAGCAAGTTGATCGAGGCAAATCATAATGATAGTCATTTCTGCTACTTTGACTTAGCAATCAAGAGTGTGTTCTTAATTGATATTCGGGGCTAAACTGATTAGTACTGTGGTATTTACGTCAGGAAGGTTAGGGCAAATATCAGACAAGAAGCAGTTGTTATAATCATGGGATAACAACACACTAACGAGTGAATGGATGGTGTGAGTATACAGCAAAATTACTTTGGCAGCTATCGCTTTCCGAAGTGGAAATAACAGAAAATCTTCAAACAAGCCGCACATTCACAGCTAGCGGTGGCTGCAAAAGCATATGAACGAAAATCGAGAAACAACACGATTACGAAACGTAACCAAATTATGACCGTATGGCTATATGCAGCAATAACAGGAATCCAAAAATAGTGTATTATTTAATGCCCCTGCCAGCAAGGTAACAGGTTTCCTCGTCGTCATGTAGCTATCGTACAATCTCGATCACAAAAGAGTTCAGCCATGTCGTGCAGTCAATCCCCAGTCACAAATGTGACATCTCCAGTTCTGTAGCCCAGTTTTTAATCCATGTCCTACTATTCTATGCACTTACGGTCAATTGCATTGGTTACATGCATTCCAGGCTAATTGGTAGTTAGAAAATAGGAATGGAAAGTCTGTTGAATGAACGCGCAACGTCAAAACATCCTACCTTGATTTTTAAGGAAAGATCTATTGCTACATCATAAAGTGGTAAATCAGGTTGTTGACCGTACTTATACGATTGTGATTCAACTGACCAATTAGCATGTCACTGACGCGACAAGTTGAACCGACAGATAATGCCGCCACACACCAAACGACATCCACGACACGCTGCATCAGAAGCGGTCATCCACAACCACCACTCGCAGTTGGGTTCTGGAACCTAGAAACCTCGGTATGCTCATGGCTGAGCGCTAATTACACACATTATAATGGGAACAGGAAATGCACTAATATTTCGCTGAAGTCAGAATTGTTTCATATGAAACACGCGATTATACATACGCATCAACAGATGATCCGAAACTCCAGAAAGAGGGGGCATTACGGAAGAACAGATAACATCGTGAGCTGAACGAAGATCGATATGGAAAAGTAAAGCTCAATGAATGCGCTTCTGTGAAATTAGCTCTCTGATGAGACCAGAATATGAATCGTGCGATGTGCACAAAGGGAAAGAAATCTAAGGGTGAGATCTCAGCACCACGGAATCCGTATCAAAAGTTGAAGGAGCACAACAACAACCGCCCGAAGAAGACATTGGACAGTTCAGCAAGAGAAACTTTCCGAATGAATATAATAAATGGTTTTGTGGCTCGTTAAACAAAAATGCCATAATATCCACGTCAGCGTAAAGAGGATATGCAAACGGTGTGGCCGATCGGTTGTTGAGCAGTCACCACTGCACACTAAAGAAGGCGATGGTTTAGTCAATAAGGAGAAACACTGATAGTACTGAACAGAATGCACGCCTTAGTTGCAACGAAACTGGTCGTTGATGCCTCGTTTATGGGCAAACGAAACGGAGTGCAATATTCGAGTTCGCATCTAGAAAATGAAACGGGTTTTCTGATTCCATTTCAAAAGTGAACGTGATGGCCGGATGCGCCTGGTTGGATTAGTGAACGATACCAAGTAGATCGTGCTCAAAATTCAGTAGAACAAAAATATCGTCGATAGGAGCACAGACTGCTAATAAGCTGACTAAACTAACGTTCAAGCTTGCCCACGAAAATATCCGCTAGTAGTGGATCCAATGACGTCCCCGCTGCAACCCCATCAATAGGGACAAGTTCGATCAGACCCGTCAACAGTGCAGTGGTCGCACATTTAGCAGATACTGATCACCGGTTCGATCCTACTTAGGTGTTCTGTGGTGTCTACAAAGTCTCGATCAACCACTCCAAATTGGTCAGACAACGGATGTTGGCTACCGCTGAATCGATCACTATTCCATTACGCAGTCCGATTTTGTGTTCACACAAAAATTCGTACAAGCCCTGCAGTTGTCGTGGCCAAAGGTCATACCATCGATCTACATGGCGGTGGGAACTCCAAACCACCTATCATTAACACTGGTGATTTACCGTCTGAGTGACTAGCCTGTCGATGCTTTAGCATTTTGTAACGCTCCGCACGAACCAGTGACATTCCGTTAAACCTCTTGGTCTTGTTTACACGCAGTTTTGATTTCGGTGAACCTATACAGTTGTACTGATCTGATGACGAACAACCGTTCGTCACGATTTTGCTGTGTCGCTACCGCCTCGATGTATGTGAAGACATATCACTTCTAGGATGCGTAATTCACAGACATTATGCTGTCGAACGCTGGTTCAAACAGGTTAAACAGAAGTTGGCGTCGGTAACTTCCAAACCTAGCACCATCAAGAATTGACATTAAAACGACAGCATTCCCCGAGAACAATTTGTTGAATGTAAGTTGGAATGGAATTCAACTGTTAAAATTTACTAAATGTTTGTACCATTAGATTGAAGAACGGCACCTAATAGTATGCAGTCCATCCGACAGAGCTTCACCTCCTCGTTTGTACAAGTTCATTGTTAAATATGAAAACTGTGAACTATCTCGAACACGGGAGTAATTGAGTACAAACCAAGCTATTTCGGAACAGCGGTTGACAGACAATCTTGGACATTCTGGTTTACCCTATTGCTGACAGCGTTGTTGGCTCGGTTTCTCAAACGTCCTACTGCACGAAATATTGCACTCCGTTTCGTTTGCCCATAAACGAGGCATCAACGACCAGTTTCGTTGCAACTAAGGCGTGCATTCTGTTCAGTACTATCAGTGTTTCTCCTTATTGACTAAACCATCGCCTTCTTTAGTGTGCAGTGGTGACTGCTCAACAACCGATCGGCCACACCGTTTGCATATCCTCTTTTAACTGATGTGAATATTATGGCATCGTTGTTTATCGAGCCACAAAACCATTTATTATATTCATTCGGAAAGTTTCTCTTGCTGAACTCTCCAATGTCTTTTTCGGGCGGTTGTTGTTGTGCTCCTTCAACTTTTGATACGGATTCCGTGGTGCTGAGATCTCACCCTTAGATTTCTTTCCCTTCGTGCACACCGCATATTTCGCACTCTGGTCACGGTTTTCTGTGTGTGATTTGTTGAGTTTTGGCGTGATACATGAAACCATTTAAATAAATCTTAAACGCTTTTAGTTGCTTGTTTCGTTACTGCTTTGTATGATGTGAAATATGGTCGATGTGACCTAGCTATTGTATAATGAAGGGCGACCTTCCACGGAAACATGATAGTGGACGTAGCTGGTTGTAATTATCTTCAAAAGCGAATGAAGAGCTATGGTCTCTTTCCTTAATTAATCAATCGTAGGCTTACATCCCATTTTTCACGCCCGTGTACGACATGAAAAATAAACGGAATAAGGCTATTGTGCAACACTACTTGTCAATGACTGAAACTTCCATTAAGAGACATTTTCGTCTTCGTTTTGTACAAAAAATAATTGGAATGGGTGTTACGTATGCAGCTGATTTTAGGCATAGAGAACCTACTGGCTTGTAGTAAGATAAAACGGACCAGAGAGCAGACTAAAAAACTGAAAACGTCACACATTACCCGTGTGACACAGCTAAGCAACACTTCATGGATGAATTACGATTAGAAAACCTGTAATATCGCAATATCACATGAATCGAACTTTGGGAGAATTGCCTTTACGAAACATTTACGAAGAAAGTGCCATTCCGTGCTTTACAAACCAGACTGCTTAGCTGGAGGTATCGTGTGGAGCTTACCAAGTTGGTCTCTTCCTGTATAACGAAATGGCAATAGTTATCGTCATGCCAGCAAACATGTCCTATTTTCACATTCCATCCAGACCAATGATAAACGTTGGTAATTGCAACGTCCACAAGTTCTGAGGAAGAAGGTCAGTCACTTTCGTGGGCATCCCATAATCTGTTTTTGAAAGGCATATTTACGATTCTTGTGTTGCTATCCGTTTCAGATCGCTTCCGAGTAAGGCTGTGGGTAAGGGGTTCTTTCTCTAATTATATATACGCATGTACAAGTGAACACGAGCCTGACAGGTTAGTACTCTGGTTAGAGCTACCGTTCATTGCAGCATTAACCAAGAATATCCTGGAAGAAATTTGTTAATAAAATAGATAGGATGCACAAACGAAAATTAAAAAATTAGGTAGCAGAGTTAACAGTAATGTGAGTGCATGGACGCCAATGACCATGTAAATGTCCGCTAGTTGAGAGGTGTGGCAAAGACGAGTACTGCTTTCGGACGTTTTGAAAGACGTGTGTGGAAGAACCACAGCCTGAAACCGAGCACTAAGCTGTTTGCCTGCCGCTCAATGGTGCTGTCTATACTGCTGTACGGCAGTGAAACGTGGACATTGTATCTGCGGAACGTGCGCTATCTGAGCCGCTTTCATCAGCAATGTCTAAGACTCATCTTGGGTATTCGGTGGTCGGACATGGTTCCGAACACTGAAGCACTGCGGCGAGCGGACAAGAACAGGATGGAAGTTCTGCTGATGTTGAATCAGCTTCGCTGGCTGGGTCACGTCCGTCGGATTGACGATGACCGTATTTCGAAGCAGGTGCTGTATGGACAACTGAGATCAGGTAAGCGAAATCCTGGTGGTCAAAAGCGGAGATACCAGGATGCTGTGCAGGTAAGTCTGTCACGTTGTAAAATTGATTTTCGATGTTGGGAAGACTAAGCGTTGAACCGGACTGCCTGGAGGAATACGATTCGGACGGGCGTCCGCGAGTTCAACGAGCAGTTATTACACGGCCGAGAACGAAAGCGCGCAGTACGCAAGGGAACCATCGGTGCCATAGGTCGTAGTGACATGACTATATGGCGATGCGATGTGTGTGGCTGCGAATGCGTTGGCCGTTTCGACTTAGTAGGTCACTAGCGTACTCATAGTGCACCGTCGACAAAGAGACAATGAGTACGTTAGGCTAAGGTAGGTCATATCAGCATATCCACTCTATTTTTGTTAATGGTTGCACCGACCAAGACTACGGTTGTTTGGCAACCAAGCCGCTCGTCCTTTCAGAACCCGTAGTGTCTGCGATCTTCTACCGATTCTTTTCTTGAGCTCTGTTGGTGTATTGAATGATGAATCGTTTGCCTGATCTTTTTGTAGTTCAACTTTGAATTTTGTTTTTCAACTTTATCCTCTCTGGACTGCACTAACATGCACTGGTATACTGAAATGCTTCTTGTATTACATTTTACATATCTTTCTTCTTAGTACAGATCTTGTCAATGCAGTCTCTCTGTGTTTATTTTCCAAAAGATCAGGGTTTCCTTTTCGTGCTAGCCACTCGATTAGCTAACCACCATTGGCCGGCTGGACATAAGGGCCACACTCACACACCTACTGGTCTTACTCCTTCAGGTTTACACCGGATACGTGGTGTGTGAGTGGAACCGTAAGTGGTGCAGCGCAAGCCACTTGTAGTGATGGTTTAAAGCACAGGCGTTCTTTGGCTTCGGTTACTGTGACAGGCTAATCCGGTTAGGATGCCGCCGACCAAGTATCCTCTTGACAGGACACATAACTGACTCATTTTTGACACATTTTGTCTGTTTGCACTAACTGCTGGACACAAGCTAAGCAGTACGCGGTCGAGTTGAGGGGATTTTGTCTCCGAGGCTTGTACAGCTTTACACAGCAAAGGGATTACAAGTCAAGGATCACGCTCACATTAACGCATCTCTCCGTCACACCACGCAAGTCTCCACTTGTTCAAGTAGTAATCCACAAGAATCATTTCTACAGTGCCATCAGGATTTTGACAAGTCCAAACGATGTTATCTAGCTTGTTATTCGTTTGTATATGTTACACTGCCAGTTATGTGTTACATATACGTATTTTTTATTGGCGTCATTATCTTTTGTCTAGAAGTAACTCTCACATCAATAATTCCAGCATGTCGTGTAGGACAGTTTCCAACCAGCGAAATGAATGATCACGAAATGCCTACCCGATTTTGCTAAACATAATTCGCAACTATATTACAGTTCAACCACCTTATGATTTTACCCAGCGATTGCCAGTCCCAAACTAAAGTGGCGGACCACACACCGCTGTAAGACAGAAAGAAACTGGATTTCAGTGAATCACCGTTTACAGACCATTAGGCTGAGTATCCCAGACAGTCTGTTGACGGAGTTCAAAAAACTGTCGTTCATCTGCTGTATCAGCATCTTTCTCGACAGACAGCGGTTCATATGCTAACAAAAATGCGTTCTGCAGTATCTCATTTCCACAAGAGACAGACATGGGTGCCATTGAAGTGTAACAAGTTCACAGTAGCGATAGACTGCTAAAACCGTACACAGTTCACGAGCGCCATTATGTACCAGGTTTACAGTCTCGGCATGATATTGTGATGCAAGACCAAGCGGCAGCCACCGTGCACGATCCAATCACAAACAATACATCGCCGTCGACGGCAACATTCCGTCAAAAGCTTTCGTTTAGCTAGTGCATAGTATGACAAATTTGTTAACTATAGAGCGATTTACCGGTAAAAATATAGGTATCGGTTGGATTCGAACCAACGACAGGAACTGCATGCTCCTATGAAACATGTGCACCACCAGCTCAGCAACGAAGCCACGCCTGGAGCACTCAGACTTCCCATTAGAACTTCATTACCCAACTACTCTACTGTGTACTCGGTGTCCATGAAATCATTCAAAGGGGGAGTGTACTGCCACAAGAGGGCTTTTGAGCAAGTTTGGGGGAGTAGCCTGCACTTTACTTGTGATGTTGCTCACGCCCATTTCGTCCAACTACTTGCCCATAGATCACAAATATAAAGTGCCAACTACATGTTAAACGAAAGAACTAGAAGAAATGCTTTCCAGACAGCGCTTCGATCAGACTGTATACACGGCACAACAGTGGCCACTTTCAAACGTGCAATGCGGTTGAATCTTAACGGTTGTGCGAGTCCGTTCTAAATGGGAACAGTACAGAAGTTAATTCCGTGGATCTCATAAAGGAATGCTGACTGGTTTTCCATGATTCGGAATACGATAGTAATTGTGTGTAATCGGAAACCAAACTTACAAAGAAACAGCGTGAGGGCTTTAAGAACGACTCGACAGAGTGGACTGACGCAAAGAAAAAAGCTTTTCATCGCAGGATAGTCAAATACAATTTCCCTACTAATCGTAGCCGTACTGGCAGTTGACAAGGTGATGAGATTAAATGTGAAAAAATCGGCGCACAAATTTGCATTTTATCATAACAACTCGATCGACCGATTGAATAGTTTGATGAGCAGTTCACCTGTGAGACATTCTAAAATAGTGGTGGACGACCGAAACAGTGGAATTGGTAACAACTGTCCTGGAGACTGTTAGAAATCCGAGCGAGATCATAGGGACCGATCACTACCTGAGACCATTTGAGAAATTAATTATGCCGAACACTGGATACCAGGAAAGCGGGTGCCTGTCAAATGGAACATGGTGGCAGGAATGAACGAGCTAACCGCATGCCACAGTTACGATTCGAGACGTTCCCGAAATTAGGAGACACCTAATATTGAAAGATCATGCCTGAGTGTTTGTTAACATACAGTGCCCATGTCAACTTACCCATAAACTAGTCTCCGTATTAAATACGTCATAACAGAGTCCACTGTGTACGTTATATTCGTATAAATGTCGCAGTAATGCCCAGGAACATCGCATGTATTCCTACGACAAATGTCATGACACTCAGGCATGGCTGTCGGTATACACTGCAAACGTCGAAGAGTGACAATTCTCCCCAATCTGATTTCAGGTTTCTCATTCAGGCAGATTTTCCTTTTCGCACTCGCTTGTGAGTAGTGCACAGGTTGCCTAAACGTCTTAAGAGAAGTTATGGTTGTTGCATGTTAAGTCTCACTGACAACTCTGCGATGTGAACTTCTCGGCCGACTTAACAACCGACCGACCGAACAACAGTGTATTTACTGAAGATGTGAATGGTATCCAATTTGCACCACTTAAATGATCAATTAGTCGTTAGTATTTTTTTGCAACTCACGTGTTTAGCGTCAAATTCAGCCTACACGTCTAAAAGGCATCCAATCAGTGTCCATTTAAAACCGTTTGATTACACATGTTTCATCTTATGTACTTTAACTTTGCGTCACCTATGCACGTATGTCAGCGGCAATGCGCGTCATCGACAGTACAACCGTTTGTTGTGTTCTGCCCATTAAATAACCGCACAACAAACAGAGGAAAATAAATGAGAATAACGAGAAGTCTGCTTTTCGGATGAATCTGAGAAGGGTGAACAACAACGTTGAGTAAATGAAGCGAAAAGGAAGACGAATTGAAATCAATTGACAAGATTACAAACGCAGACTAGCCACATGTTATCTGAACCGATATAAATCGCTTTCAGTGGGGCGGTGTACCATGCTGCCTTCAAATAGGTAAACAACGTTACCAGAAGATGAGCTTGTGAACGTCCGGTCCGTTTGGGATTTCGAAACTCACAGCCAAACGAAATATTTTTATGTTAGAGCTTTTTAACAAGCATGCTGACAGACTGGCCGTGTATTGAGACCAAGATACACGCATTGCAAAACTATCATTAGAGGTTACTTGGTAAGATAAAAGGGGATGGAGTATGTGCTTACGTAATTCTTACAGACAGCGAGCTGAATAGCTCAATGATATCCGAAACAGTGAGAAAGTCAGCGGCAGCTCACAGACTGCTCAAACAATTAAAGGAGATAATAATCGACTTCAGTGCGGGGTGGTATTTTACACAGCGGTGATGACGTGAGTTTGAGTGACGTGGTCGGGACGATTATCCACGAAGTCAGCTATGAACCAACAAGCTTTAACGAAAATGGTGACGAAGAGCAAAAAATGCAGTGTAATCCCATAAAAATGAGACAGCATAAAAAAAGAAACGTACCGGAATGTCCACGGATTTGAGATAAACCAGAAGTGATTCTAGCGAGCCCAACGTGCTAGCTACGACATAGACACCCAGAGGCGCCACTGAGATGGCTTTCAAAGCATCACTTAAGCCACGACATACTTCTTCCTGAATGACAG
>JTDE01003839.1:2477-18136 GCA_014338405.1 Paragonimus skrjabini miyazakii | reverse complement strand
ATGTAAGCGATTATCGTAAAAAGAGTTAATACGCATTGACTATTTGCACACTAGAGAGATTTCTGTTTGGGAAAACTTAACCCGCATAAGGTAGTATGACAGCAACGCAGTGTATAGTCTACGCACCGCGTATGCATCAACAATTTCACCGAGTAAGAACACGAGAAACAGTGTATCATACAACTGAATACACAAGATTAGTACGTGAACGAATATTGACGAGGAGTAACCACTGGTGTAAGAGTAACGTACCTTATAGAACAGTTCCTCGCCCAAATCCGTGGCGACATATAGGGGAAGACCAGCTAAAGCCTTCTCTAGATCTTTAGCGATCAACTTCACACCTTGAGCACCCTGAATTTCTTTCATATGTTGATACGTTCCTTTCACACGCAATTCTGACATCGGTGCCGGTTGCAGGAGACCACGAACCTGTGTGGCGATGGGACCTTCTTGACCAGCCAAAACGATGGTATCACCTTCTCGAATTCGCCCGTTCACGATTATGACATCAATGGTTGTTCCCAGTCCATGCAGCTCTTTAACCTATGGGGAAAGGAATAATAAACTATAACACTGTTCACTGCATTGTGCTCTGTACAACACAGGTATAATGAAGCGGTGTTGAAGGAAAAATTGCCCCATGATGGTAGACCATAGAAAGTTCGTAAGTCACCTGATAGCTGGATGGAAAAATAGCTTCCACACAATGCACCTACGAAAATTCCCCTGTAATAAACGTATGCAACCTACTATACCTGAGAAAACCGAACCCAATGCAGAACTTCGAGGACATGAAGTCGTCCAGTGTAGCGAAAGAAAATGGGTCAGTCAAATGAAAACTAGCGTTTAATAGGTAACCAAACCGATGACATCATTACTGGGGAACAAATTAAGCCAACGGAACATCTTGAAATTTGCACAGCACACTGTAAAATTACCCAAACCGCAGATTTATGAAGCTACCATAAGTCAATCTTGACTCAACCTACAAAATTAGATTGGGTATCGGAAGCAATTTTCAACATCACCTTCTTGAACAGCAAGTGCCTCCTTGTCTGCATGTGACTCCCTGTCAGCTGAAACTCCTGTGACGTGAGGTTGGCGTAACTCTCATAGGCTGTTTTCAAAAACAAGATGTGATCCTAGCAGGAAAAAGGACAGCTTTTTTTCAAAAGCTCTGTGTCATCGAAACCAATAGGATCATGTCTACTTATCATTTAAATCAAACTAGAGGAGACGGTCAACAAGTTCAATCATTTCGGGAGGTACCAGCATTGTTGTAATGTCAAAGGATCTCACAAACTGTATGGTTAAATCCCGGACGATGTTTGTCAACTTACGTCATCTGCGGCTTTCATATAATGTCCGTCTTTTTTTTTCAATAATAGCTAAGTATTCAGGCTCATAGGTGCAGAGTGAGCATCTCACGGTAGCTATCTCGAGCGCTCTTCATATCAAGTGGCGTTCGACAAGACTATCCAACCTCTTTCTTCCTTTTCAACCTTGTGATGGATGGTATTCTGGCAGGAGCACTCGGAGGTTTTGAGGATCTCGGAGTGCACCTTCAAATAGGTAGTAAACTGACTGACATTAAGTCATCATCATCATCATAACAGCCATGAGCCTGACCAAAAGGTACTGTGGCTCGGGCCGCCGCTCACCTCAACAGTGACGTGGAATATCCTAGAAGAAAACGTTACTAAAAAGGGTGAAGATTATCGAGAAAAGACTAAGAGGAAGAAGCGGAAATGGAACGGATACAGGTCCGCCATTGACTGCGACACATAGCCATCTCGGATAGCGTCTCTAACCAGCGGTTGGAGTGATCACGAGGACCCCATCCAGGCAGGCGACACCTACCCACTTTGCTCAATGGGGCAGTCAAGGTCTTCATATTTTGTGACCACGTTGTTGCTTGACCACCACGCGGTTTTACCCAACTGTTGGTGGCCTCAGCATACAATGCCCGGTACGGTAAACGATTAGGTGACATACGGAGTACGTGACCCAACCATTAAGTATGTGGAAGACAGTGTTGTATATCATGCTTCTGCAGAGAATACGCAGACCCTGCTGACTCGGTTGAATGATATGGCTAATTTGTATGGTATGCATCTTGCACCTTCAAAATGTGAAGTGATGTTACAACGGTGCGTTGACACTGACTATGTCTTTGTTATTGCAGATGGGCCGCAGAAGTCTGTCTGTAACTCCACCTACCTGTTATAGTGCTGACGAAGTGTCCACAAGGACACCGAAAGCAAGTGGTGCATTGTGGCAGCTGCTAAAGGCAAAGTTTGCAGTATGTATGTACGCTCACTTTTACTTCACGGTTTACAGACCTAGCCCATTTGTACGGAAGATACACCTAGACTCCTGGCATTTGATCCTCGTTGCTTCTGTCAATTACTGAAAGTGCATTGGCGGAATCACGTACATCGTATGAAAGCGAGGCGCCTGCTGCACGACGCATTGTTAAGCGTGGTTGTTGATGGCTGAAAGAAACCGTAAGGCGGTCAGCTGATGACACAGTCACGAACTATGATAGACTTGGCCGTTCAGCCGAACAAGGATGATAGGTGCCATCTACTAGGTTGGACAGTTCGAGATCTTCCACACCGCCAGTCGTAAACACCTTCTGATATGGCATTATGTCGCAGTCGGTGGTGAGCTTGTACCCCTAGCTTTGTTGGTTCTTTTTTCACGAAACCCAGCTGTTTTGCTTGTTTATTTTCTCTCTCCTCTCATTCTTCGCCATAAACTTGTGTTTATTTATTACTCTGCTGATTCGTGGGCTATTTTCAGGACTAAGAACAACCTGAGCCATCGTACTGACGGGTAGGACTCAAAGCTGAAAATGATGACCTTGATGATGAAGTACCTCGATTGTTCTGGCCTAAAGCTGAGCAACTTGACCATACAGGTCATATGACAAGAAAAACTTCGTAGTACGAACGCTAGAAACTGGAGCAAAACAACGCAACAAAATCAGTTTTTTTTATATGGCCGCGAAGCTCGGTATATTTGCATGTGACGTTCAGTGAACATTTGCCTTCAACTAGAATGTTTACAAAGCAGTAAAAGTGTGCGATGGAAACAATGTTAACTAGAACAGGATTCACCGACATCCCCTAAACAGGTAGAATTTACTGGTCGTTTCAGCCCACAGATTTTATAGGCTCGGACGAGTCTTGAATACAGCAACCTACTGCTTGTCACACAGTGCTCCGTAGACATTGACTGTGGTCGTCTGTTGGTCATTTTATTCTGCGGTTTCATAGCATGAACGCTTTAACGTCTAAATTTGTCACAATCGGGCGTTCTGGACATTCTGGTTGGAGTCTAAAGGACGAAAAACATCTTGGGTGGGCAATATTGTCAGACACAGTTAAGCAATGTGGACAATATGTTACGGGTTTCTTTGTCCACCAAATAATTCAAAAACCATCAACTGATTTTCCCCCCGGATTTATTACTTTCTTCCACTTATTGTGGTAATGTCAGATACCTTGTATTTGGTTGAACGTTAAGTGTGGTGTGGGCTGAGCATCACGACAAAATAACAAACAGTTCACAAGCCATATGGCTCAAGAGATGCATAGTTTAGCAAACTCATAAAGTTATAGTTATGACCAATTATCTAAAATCCTTCAGAAACTTCATCCAGATTATAAACGCAAAACAATATAATATCCATCCATCAATCAATATTACAAATAAAAGTGAATGAAGTAAACCCACAGTAGCTGAGGGGGTATAAAGTTGGGATGAACTGAAGGAAAATAATGTAGAGATCTCTCTAGTGAATGCCATGAGAATAAAACACTTCCTAGGTCACAAATATTTAGATGATACACGGAATCGCAACCTGACGCCATCTTTTCAGGCCACCAATACTTTTACTACAGTGAGAAGATTCATATTTCATTTTTATTTTAGTCACTTTCAACCCCGCAGAAGCTGATCTCCCATGATGTGGACGCATATGTATTTTCACACTAGTTCTCTGGTAACTATCCCTGGTCCTCATCAAACTTATTGGATCCATTTGTCTGGCAGCGGTGGTATGTCTCGCTTCTCTAACAGAATTTATTTTTTCTATATTTCTTTAGTAAGCTATCTTCAAAATTTTGCCAGATAGCGATAATCATCATTACCCTGCTATTTCTCAGTTTGTAAATACATCTTCAACTATGTCTAGTTACAAAGCAATATACGCCAGTATTCACGCTCATGATTCGGTTATTTCTCATTTAATGTGGTTTCTTAGTAATCGCAAAATTTTCCAGCAGGAACTGATTGTAAAATCAGGCTAACAACTCTGTAAAATAATGTCTGACGAAGAACGGTATGTCAGAAGACAGGATATTTATTAACCAAAGTGTATAATGCAGTTTCCCGATTCGACTTATTTCCAGAAAGCAATGCTCGCACCACCACCGTGGAACCTTCGAATAAAACAATAACATCATCAACATGGACAGCTATACATCCGTAGTTCACACTGATGCTTAACTGCCACACAACCACGAAGAAAAGAACCTATACAAGAGAGAAGGGAAAAAAGAAGGGAACGAAAAGGGACCCAACCAGTAAAAATAACTGCATCTATATTGAAACATACATCAAGATGTCGACACCTTGTAAACAAACAACCGAGCTGTGAGTGAACATAACGCGTCATCAGCAAAACAGCTACCTTAGAGCTTTCACTGCCCCGCGCCATAAAATGCACTCACTCCATAGACAACTCGACCAAACAACGGCAACATTCACGCCACTGAGCTCAGTTAGCCGCCATCTCACCTAACGTCATAAGCCACCGACTCTGTGAGTCGCGAGGGCTCCAGCCCGGGAGATGAATTCGATCTACAATGACCAACCCCTTCGGGAACGATTTCATTTGTGTACACCAGGTCATCATCTGTTCACCTTGCGCCAATCGGCCGCAGCGTCGGCAAACGGTGCTCGGTGTGGCAAACGACTAGCTGGCAACCTCAGTACATGACCTAACCATCTGAGTCTATGCAAATGTAGTGACTGAATAAAAGAACTCGCTTGGCAATCAGTGCCAAATACTCGCTTCCTAACCTCCTCGTTGCTTATTCGTTGGTGCCACCCGATACGAGCGATTGAACGCAGACATCGGTGGTCAAACGCCTGAAGACGGTTCACGTCCTCTACTCTGAGCGGCCAGGTTTCGCTGCCGTAAAGTAATACAGCCCTTACTGTAGTCTGATATATGCGACCCTTAAGTTTCAAGGAAATACCTCTCTGTCGCCATAGGTGTCTCACATTAGCCAACACCGTCTTAGCCTTGGAAGTACGCACCTTTATTTCATTCCCGACACCGCTGCCGACGCTGATACAGCTTCCTAGGCATAAAAACCGGTCAACAACTCCCACAATTTCATTATCTAACATAAAATCCACGTAATCAGAGCAATCTCGCAGAAGCACTTTGCATTTTGAGAATGCAAAGCGCATTCCGAAGTACTCAGCACAACGCGAAGTAGCGTTGTTTGTGCCACTCGAAAGTTGCAAACAGTAACACCTTGTCGTCAAGATCGGTCGGTCTTCCACCAGGTAGGAGGTCCACACCGACATCATTTGAGTACCACAGACAGTCCTTCAGTATTTCGTCTAACAAAATTAAACAAAACTGGACAATCTTGACGTACTCCGCTCCTGGTACTGAAACTGTCAGCTAGTTCACTGTAAACCTTAACTTGAGCAGAAGTACGAGAATAAAGCACTGACATTTTGTTGACATACTTGGTCGGTACACCACTGTGTTTAAGCGGCTGTAAAAGTGTACATCGATCCACCGAATCGAACGCACCTTTATGGTCGAAAAATAAGGCGATTGTTGGCCCGTGGTATACATGACGCTGCTCCACAATTGGACATAGGGTAAAAATTTGACCAATACATCCTTGACCAAGGCGAAACTCTGCCTGTTCTCCCCTAATGTTTACCTCGCGAACTGTAGTGAGTCGGCGAAGTGGAACGGATTCCTTTCTTGAACATGGGAACTAATATCGAGTGACTCCAGCAAAAAGAAGTGATCTCCGTCGTCCACATAAACAGAAGCAACTGCATTAAGGGTTCCGCTAACACTTCTCCATTTTTTTAAAAATGGGCCAGCATGAGATAATCTGGGCCAACAGCCCTATTACGTCTGAGGGTCGAAACGCAATTGCGAGCCTCAGTCTTAGTGAGAGGTCTTAAATGTGTTGATCAGGGCTTGTGATGGTAGAGCAGTAGAAGCGGGAAAACAGCTAAACTGATCCTCGAAGTGTTCCGCCTAGCACCCTAACCTTCCGGAATTATTAGGGATGAGTTTGCCATGTACCTCACTGATAACGACAGTTCTGAGTGGAGTCCCACCACCTTCAACTAACAGCTATATGGTCTTTCTGAAACTAAGCCTGATTCAGAGAACGAGGGCACCAAGTATAACAATGACACGCACCACGCGTAAAACTAGTGCTGGCTAAAAATAACTTATGCTCAGCGCACACCTTTAACAGTCGCCCGCCCTTATCCGAGCCACATGATGTTATCCTAAACCTGCCATCGAAACGAGAATCGGTCTTGTCAAGGCGACCGACCTGGGTGTTCAGATCTCCGGCTAGAACCATATGAGAACCATGTGTCGGCCGGAGGAGAGCGGCCAGATCTAAATAAAAGGCGTTTTTGACGTCGACATTGCTACAGTCAGTTGGAACATAAGCAGACACAAGGAAAAGATTTCTGAAGCTTTCGCATCTAAAGGTGGCCTAATTGTAATCTACCAAGCGGATGATAGTCTACTGCTAGCAGAAATCCAATCTACCAATGCGGCTGAGGACTATAATTAATCCGGCCTGACTAGCAGCGGCGTCCGTGGAATCACCAGAAGCGTATAACCAGTATCGGGTAGACAATGCGGGTGTTGTTAATTCCATATGCTGACTGTTGTTCCTGGTTCTAGTTTCTGAAATGCAGAAGATATCGACATTCAACGAGTTTAACGATCGGGCGAGAGCACAAGTTACACGTATTAACGCAAGGATCACTCACCTCCATAACAGAAGCATGTAATTCTTCAGAAAAAGCCAAGCGTTTGCTAAGCTTATTTTGTAGACGCATACATAAAGCAGCCAGTAAATCACCCATTCCATCACCGGTATGTGCGGAGGTAGGCACCATGCTGACGAATTCATCCGGATTCGGATTGTCATAAAATAATTTCACGTTTATGTTCATCATAGCAAAATCCTGTACCACCTAAAGCAAAACGTTAGAAAAGAAACATTAAGAAGGTAACAATTGTAGATTATCTAAATGAATGAACATAACCCTTAGTTATGAAATTCCTCTGGGTAAATAAGCGTGAAGAAGTTTGGTAATAAAAAGGTGTGGCAAGGCTAAATAGGAAATGATTCAAACACTGAAATTTGTGAGCAGTATGAGCGAATGAGTTAACGTGGACCGCGATACGAACTATCCGTGCGATCTGAAATGCACAACCTATTGTAACGGTGGAAATACGGGCCACCACGACGCTCTTATGGTTTCGCATACACAGGTCCATCCGAAACCACCGAAAAAGGCACTACATTTAAATGGTATCTGTAAAAGACTCTCACTATCGGGAAACTTGGCTGACTGGGAAAGTTAAACAAATGGAAGTTGATTTTGCCTCAAGGAACTATAATCATCATCACCACTGGCAATAACACATGAATGATTCTAGTTGATGTTTGACTGTTACGCAGCCATCAAGAACAATGAAGGCGAGGGTACCTGAATGCTAAAAATCCCTACGCTCACATTCAAAGATTTAACACCAAAGTGCTTACATTTTGTACAAAAACAGCCGAGCTATAAGTGAAAGTAAGGCGTCAACAAGATAACAACCATACGGCTCTCGCTGCTCCGCGTCAGTGAACGCACTAACTTCAAAGAAAATGCGACCAAACAACAACATTCATGCCACCGAGCCTGAACAGTCACCATATAACCTAAATTCTCTAGCCCCAGTTAACTTATCTCTGTACCAGGTCATCACCTATCCATCACGCACCTTATGCCATTCGGCCGCAGCTGGGCAAGGAGTGTTCGGCGCAACGGATGGCCAGTTGGCATCTTTGGTGCATGGTCCAGCCATCCAAGTCCGTATAAAATTGACTTAACAGAAGAACCCGCCCGGCGAACACTCCTATACCCACTTCGCAACCTCTTCGTTGCTTAGCTGTTGGTGCCACCCGACGCGAAGGATTGAACGCAGACAACAATGGTCAAGTACCTGAAGGCGGTTCGCATCCAAGTTCCACAGCACTAAAGTAGCATAAACATCACAGCCGCATTGTACATGCCTTAGTGTGGTAGCGAACGACTCCAAATAGTGCTCTCCGTTTATGCATACGCGAGTATGAAAGCACAACCAGTTTATCAACAGCCAAACAATGATGTACGGAAGCGCAGTGTACCAGCACACGTCCTGGATGGGAGCACGTCTTCCAAGAGGATTCATAGCCGTTTGTCGTCAGGGGTAACTCAAATGCATTATAAAAAATATTACCCGTGCATAGTTCTTTCAGCATTTTAAGCTAAAAATAATGCAAATTTGTACCATGGTAATTTATCTTTACAGTCAGTTGGCGAAAGGCCACCAGAAAATGTCTTTCATTTATGACAGGGACTGAGGAGTTGGAGTTCGAGCCTTTGGTAATGCCAGTATCGAATAGTGTCCCGAACTAACCTTATATTTTGTACATGACTCGACACCACACTACGTGAAACCTTCAAAACAGGTAGCCCTCCGACTCACTCGAGGGAAACAATGCAACAATCGGGTTTATTTGTTACATTTGTACAAACAATTATAACAAGAGAAGCTCAAAAGCCGCACAGAAAACAACGAACGGATAAGACCTTTTGAAAACTTTCGACTGAAAGCAAACAGTGAAAAAAATAGGTGAAAGAATTAAGGCAATAGAATCTACGTGAAATTTTAAATTCTGAAACTTTCACGCTCACCTAAGGATGAGCGAAGCAGTGGAATATCTCCTTCAAAGAACACGCCCAACATTAGCCTCTCTTAACCTGAAGCCGCCAATGTGTGTGAAACTGAGGGAAACAAAAGCAATAATGTTTCACAATCAAGCCCAAACAACTCACCCACAACATGGCGGAGACTGGCTGTCAGTGACACAAACCAGCCAATGAGAAGAATATGTGTGATGTACATATTCAAAGTAAACACGGGTGTGAATGAAAATACATTCATTAGCCCTACAATGGGCTAGAGCTGTCCACTGGCGACATTGTTTTACGGGCAATAAGATAGTGGTACCGGAAAGAAATATAACTCAAAGCTAAAACGATGACAATAATAATGCAAGCTTTGTAGAAAAAAACTGTCGAGTTCCTTTGGAGTGCTAAGTTTCTAGCAACTACCTTCAAGGATACCATGGCTCAAGAGGTTTGCCAGAATTCAGCTATTTGGCGAGAAATGCGAAGATTCCACGGAAACCACAAATCTCTCTAAACACGAGAGGAATTTCTGAGACCTTTGGTGCGAACTGCAGAACGCAATCCCGATTTCCCGTTGTCTGTTGACGAAGAACTGAAACATCTGAAAATTCGCTGCAAACCCCTAAGCTTTACACCAAACAAACCTCATAAATTAGGTATCAAATTCTGAACGTTCGTCGATTCTGCGAAAAACCACGCCTACAACATGTTGCCTTGCCTGAGCTAATGTGAGGCCTTTTTGAGATGTGGCTGTCTTTGTCTGATGGTGGTTTGAGATTGCTGGGCGGTCTGACATAAAGAATGTCATCAGGCATTAGATAACTTCTTATATATTTCTTTCACTGGTGGAATTACCTCGGAGAAAGAGAACCACCTCATCGATAACGCTATGCAAGACATTCGGACGAATAATCTCGCAGCACAAGATAGTTCTCTATTGGAAGCACATTGGCCAACAGTTATTAGCACGTTGCCAGACAGAAAGAATATCCAGTTAATCTCTCTTCTACTTTGCATAGAATGCCAGAGGTGGAACAGTACCCTCTGGTCAGGCTCAAGGCCGTTGTGGTTATGAGTATGAAGATGGAAGGAGTCAAACACCAAAACTATTAACTGTAAAGATAAACACTGTACTTTTCTGATGTGTAAAAAGACGTTCTTGTCGCTAGTTACCGCGACCAGAGTTTCATCATCTTCATTCTCGGCCTCGAGCCGTACCCGTGCGTACTGTGGATCGGACATTCATTGACCCTGATAGTAATCCACCAAGAAGCCGAGTACTATGAAAGCACAAATATGGTGGATAAATACGAGAATAAAGAAAACAAAATACAAAGATAAGGAAGGGAACCAACAACTTTGTGGACGTAGACTCGTCACTGACCGCGACACACTGCTGATAGTGTTTCCAACCAGCAGTGGAAGTGGTCGAGAACTCCCCAACAGGGTAAACGATACCTACTAATCCTGTTCAGCAGGGCGGTCAAGTCATTTATAATCCTTGAGCAGATCGGCAATAGCAATCACGCTAAACAATGCGTGACGCAACAGAAGCACCAAAGACATACAAAGCGTGTGATCTAACCAATAAAGGCTACATTTTAACTATCGGTTACCGGTCTCCAATCGGCACATTAAGGAAATACGCACCGATGTATTGTGGCGTTGCCCATCTCCTACAGGCTCTGGCGGAGACAACTACGGTAGAACACCGGGAGACCAGGCATCTTCCGCATGAACCATGGAGCAAAACTAAGCGTACAAACCTACTGTAAACCCTGTTTTGATAGACTAGTGAAAGTCTTTGCAACGCCACAAGTGACAAAGGCTAGCAATCAAACTACGTGCTCTCTTTAGTCGCATGGACACCTCGCCAGTAACAATAAAAGCTCATGAAATGACACCATCTAAGTAGGTGTGGCGATCGATAGCCTTAAGCAATCTGCTGGCAATAACAAAGATATGGTCAGTGCCAACCCGGTCTTGTAACAACACTATATTTTGAAGGGGCAAAGTGCATATCATACAAAATAGTCACATCATTTAATCAGTTCAGTATGATATGCGTTCTCTGTTAAAAAACTAAGTAAAGCAATGTCGTCCACATACGTACTACCAGTCAGCTTATATCTAGGCAGGGGCTCCACTCAAAAATCCTGACAACCTCCAAGGGATGCTTCCACAAACGTGTCCATCACATAGCTGGAAAGGAAGGGAGAATTCGGACATTCCCATCGAACGCCACTTGAAGCGGAGTGTTTGAGACAGCTAAGAACGAATGCGTATCTTGTGCCAAGGATGGATGTATGACTTTAATAAACTGGCATATTTTACCGGAAATGCTGTGAATGAGATGGCTCACAGACAGCATGTTGGACAACCTAGTCAGAAAGCAACCTCTCGTTGCAAAAAGTATGAGTGCCGATGCTCTAGTGAAGATATGTTCGGTACCCCAGCAACAACGCCGGAATCCTGCCTGTTACCCTCTTATCCAGCTCTCTCCGTGATTCTGTTGCCGCCACATTAGGAGATGTGAACATCTTCGACGTGACAAAGACAAAAATAGCGCCCTTATGACTGCTACATGATGTCCTAGCGCCTTCTTTGAAGATGACTGTTGATAGACACCGGTTATGAGGCACCTCTTCAGTTTCCCATCCGAAAATGAGGGAGCGGTCATTCTAGACAACAATCTGTCGCTAACATCCTTGAAAACAGCATGAGAGCAAACATCTTCATCTGAAGCTTTGTTAACTTTCAAATACTTCAAGTTTGGAAGTAACTTCAGTTTTCGACGGAAACTTCGTAAGTAACCACACATACACCATCACCCACAGCTAAATGCGTCGGCTCATGCCAATTGGGCTGTCCGCCAAAGTGTTTGGCTCATCTGTAAAGTCTCTGAGACAAGTTGTAAATACGCGTCATCATTTCCCCATAGTTTTAGTAACACGTTATCGACGGCCAGTACAATTATGAATCAGGGAAAACAGAAGCCAGCTATTCCCTTACAAAATTACCTATCTCATCTTTTTAACTCGGTTGGAGAAGTCCCCCAGCAGAACATGTGTTTGCGCCTCAGTCCACGACAGTCCTTGTCGCATTCGGAATCGAAAGTCAACGTTTGTCCATAAATTCTGCTGAATCAGCAGAAATCCTCTTTTGCTGTACCTTCGTTGATAACTTGCAACAGACCCCTTCACAAGAATGCGGCTGGTATTTTTGCCCAATGCACGTTTAGAATGCTTTACTGCTGCAACCTCCGCAGTTCAACAACCAGTGTTGTTTGGTAGACTTTTGTATGCTATCGTCATTCAGTTTGCAAATGAGTGCTTCGTGTTTGGTAGCAAATGATATCTGAACAGACAGTAGAAAAGTTAGCACGAACAGTTAAGATATCCTTCCGTCAGTTACGCAGCAGCCCCTAGTTTGTTTTTCACATTCAGTACACTCGGCCGAACCATTTTTTGGATAGAACGAAGTTGTGTGTAAAGTTGTAATTCGGTGAATGAAAGGATCTATTCTATTCCGAGAAACTCTATATGACGAGTGGCTCTATGGCCTTGTACACACAAATAAAGAGAATACAGTGTATTTCAAAGGGGCTAGCGCAACGCGTTTTACATCTCATGCGGTGAAGCCGCTATTCAAGCAGCCTGTCGACCAAAGAACAACTAATTCGCCAAAACCAGAAAGTGATGACGAGATGAAGCGCGTAGTAAACAAAATAACATCGAAAACGAGCTTGTTTGCTATGCGGTTCTTTTCACGACTAAATAAAGCATACTCAAGCTATTGAAACATACTAAAATGATAACAGCTAAACGGTCACTACGACTGACAGCCATAATTCTTGACTTTTCAGCTGTCTATGCCGTGTAAGAGAGCTAGTTTGAGGGACCCCATTTCCAGGTTCCGAATCGAAATTTCGACTTCGAAGATAGAAGAAAACATGACTTTTTGGAACCACACCAACGGCTAATGAATCAAAAGTATGATTCACTTGGCAATGAGGAATTTTCTTAGCTTGGGACTGCAGTGAATTAGACAAATGTCTGAGTCCGGTTGCCGATATGCGCAGTAAATGTTTCCAAACCCATGAGGCTTTTAACTGTTAACAACCTCCAGCTTACCGGACAATATGGCAGCGGTTATCGTCTATTAGTTGCGTGATTAGGGTATTCTTTGTTGAGGGTGATTTTTGTACCTCTCCCGATTCTTCTACAGAGGACAACGGTGCCGCAACGGAAGAAGTTCTGTTGTACGCCTTCAAGACCGTGCCTCATATCATACGCAGTCTGGAATGTAACGAACAAACCTCAGTCATCGACAGTTAGCAAAGAAGGAACGAAAACGTAGTAACGCATAGTCTGATTCATCGTAGTTGCTCCAAAAAGAACGACAGTTCTGAGTGGAGTCCCACCACCTTCAACTAACAGCTATATGGTCTTTCTGAAACTAAGCCTGATTCAGAGAACGAGGGCACCAAGTATAACAATGACACGCACCACGCGTAAAACTAGTGCTGGCTAAAAATAACTTATGCTCAGCGCACACCTTTAACAGTCGCCCGCCCTTATCCGAGCCACATGATGTTATCCTAAACCTGCCATCGAAACGAGAATCGGTCTTGTCAAGGCGACCGACCTGGGTGTTCAGATCTCCGGCTAGAACCATATGAGAACCATGTGTCGGCCGGAGGAGAGCGGCCAGATCTAAATAAAAGGCGTTTTTGACGTCGACATTGCTACAGTCAGTTGGAACATAAGCAGACACAAGGAAAAGATTTCTGAAGCTTTCGCATCTAAAGGTGGCCTAATTGTAATCTACCAAGCGGATGATAGTCTACTGCTAGCAGAAATCCAATCTACCAATGCGGCTGGGGACTATAATTAATCCGGCCTGACTAGCAGCGGCGGCCGCGGAATCACCCAAAGCGTATAACCAGTATCGGGTAGACAATGCGGGTGTTGTTAATTCCATATGCTGACTGTTGTTTCTGGTTCTAGTTTCTGAAATGAAGAAGATATCGACATTCAACGAATCTAACGTTCGTGCAAGAGCAAACTGTTAACCTATGTTTTCGAGCACGAACGGTGAAAGCCTCCGAAGTAATTGACACTCTAGGTCTGAGTAAGGAACGAGAGAGGCCTGAGGCAAAACGACTAAAGATGGGACTTACTGACACAGTGTAACTGCAATTAGCTAGATTATGGGACCTGCAGAGTAATCACCAGAAACTGTGGTCGGGGGGGGGCCTGAGAGATAAACCTGATAGGACAGTGGGGGTCAGCAGAAGCAGGCTTTCGCCTACCCACCCTGCTGTATGCAGCAGACAGGGCGACCCAGCTTATACTGCGAGACGGCCGATGCAGTATGGAATTAAGTGTTGTGATTAATAATGGTTGTATGTAAGCTGAGATACTTCCAAGACACCCGAACCAGGACAGGAGAACAATTAGGGTTCTCAACCAGCGCATTTAGCTCAAAAGCCTGTATCGCAAGGCAGTGGGTGCGTGGCAATACACCAGAACTGGTACATTTTACAACAAAAAGATGTCAGCCTTCTTCCGGCCTCAAACCTGGAGGACAAAGAGACTGTGGTTTATCAGACCTCTAGCTAGTGGCCTGCGTGGCATAAGTGACTGTCTGTGTGGTCACCACACCGTCCAGTTTGACCCAATAGATCATCGAGATGCGCAAGTCGTCACACCGCGTCAAGGTCCAGTCTCGTTGTAGCAACACTCTGACTGTCCTGCTTTGGCTTGGTCGAATCTGATAGCACAGCTCTTTTGAGTCCGGTTTGGTACCATTCATAGAGCTGGTTAAAAATATTATCTGACGTGGTAGTGTGATGCAGTCAACAGTGACTGCATCACGTTCCTAAATCTTCTCTTACTTTGTTCCATTAATTCGCTCCTTTTACTTTTTTCCAGGATATTCCAGGCCAATCGGCGACGGCTGTTGTCGGTACAGATATTAATTTCTCGTTATAAATGACCCTATCCAAAATAAACGAAGGCGACAAAATCTAGGATTAGTTCGCACAAACTGACGGTTGCGGTGCGTTGGTCAGACACCACGGCACACGTTGAAAACAGACGCACGTGTTTAGCCAGCAGCGTACAAACATGTCAAATGAGCTCAACATCTAACGTTTACGCTAGCAATATATATGAAATAAGGCTAAGAATGCCAATGTGAGAACTGAACATCGAAAAGTTTCATGTTCAGAAATGATGCTTTCAAACACTCGCTGACTAAGCAAAAAATTAAAGAGTAATACTTACCTGTTTGAAATGGTCATCGAAGTCGTTCCTTGTCATGACTTCTTGACTTTTAAGGGTAGTCTGGACGTCAACGTTGGGGTTCGACTTCCACCCGTATAAACGATCAATCTTATTTAGAGCAACTATAAACGGTGTCTTGCGAGAACGCAGAATACGAATAGATTCCTTTGTTTGCTCTTCGAGTCCGTGCATTAAATCAACAACCAGAATGGCCAAATCACAAAGAGATGAACCACGAACACGAAGGTTACTGCGTATTTTTATCAGCACCATTAAAATTCGATCTTACCTGAAAGATTCGTGCCCTGGAGTGTCAATAATTAGCAGCCCAGGCACGCGCAA